>VZTA01006618.1:217-103006 GCA_013398855.1 Mohoua ochrocephala | reverse complement strand
GGGCAGCCGGGGCGGCGGCAGCGCGGGGGAGGCGCGGCCGGGAGAGGTACCCTGCGCTCGCCCTGCCCCGGCACAGGCACAGCCCCAGCCCCGCAAGGAAGCCGGAGCCGTCCCGCCAAACGCCTTCGGGCTTTCGCACATCAAACGCTTCCTCGGCCCGGGAAGACGCGCTCCGGACCGCGACCCTGCCCCGCGCAGAAAGCGCTCGCCAGCAGCAGCCGATGGCAGCCAGGAACGAGGAGGACCTGACACCTCCGCTCCTGCTCGGCGCGGTTTCAAAACGGGCACCCTCCCTGCAGCTTGTCACCGGACAGCTGCTACGAACACCTTCTGAGCTGGTGTCATTATTCAAAGACTAAATGAGCCGCTCTAATATTTGCGAAGTGCAGGATTTCCCTATAAGCCTGTTAGTGAATCAGCCGCACATATGGATTTAACCTCACCCCTCCTGGGCACACGTGCACAGCAGTTGTGTCACTCCTCCTCCGGGCGCACTAAAACAAAGCCACCTCATCTATGGCTAGGGTTTATAGACCTCTGTATTAGCAAGTCATCAATGGACGCAAACCCACAGAATCACTGAATCAATTTAAGTTTGAAGAGACCTCTACCATCAGCAAGTCCAACAGTTAACCTAGCACCACCATGTTCACCACTGAGCCACATCCCCTAGTGCCACATCCGCACAGCTTTTGAACGATCTAAACATCTGCCCCTTTTAACAGGAACAAGTTTTAAACAACTCTTATGCCATCAAGCAGCAGAAGTATGTGGTCCATGTTCTTGAGCAAAACACAGGTGAGATCCTTAAAACACAGCAATATAATGGGAGAATTTACAAACTGATGTACCATAATGAAAAGNCAAAACAAAAAAAAAAAAAAAAAAAAAAAAAAAAAAAAAAAAAAAAAAGACCAGGGGTAAGCTAGGTATTTACAATTAAACTCCTAATCAATATACAGTCATCATTAATGACAGCACTATTATTTTTATCTATAAGAATGGGAAAAGTAGGGTTTGTGATTCATGGGTCACTTGTGACAATGTTTGTTCAGTTTGGCACAGACAGTGGACTGCTGAAGCTTACAGAAGCCTGGCATCTCAGTGAGTAAATTCTACTACCACGTTTCAAATGGTATTTGGCTTCAAACAAGTAATCCCCCTTAAACTTTCTGGGGAAGATCCACATCTTTGATGGTGCTTAGCAAAAAAGAAATCTTTGAAGTGGCCACCTAGCAGCTGTCAGACAACAATTGGTAATAACAGAATAAAATTCATTTTTATGTCACTGAGAGTAATTTGGCCACAGCATTCATAAACCAGACCTTTACCAGGTATCATAAATGTGATGAGCATTACTCTTACCTTTCTAATGATTAGTGGAACTTATTTTTTACCTCATCCTTTTGTTTAAAACTCTTACTACCTGTTTGATTACTACACCAACTTACAATGCAACTGCAACACAGACATCCATTTCTATAGACATGAATGGAATGCATCGTTTATGTGAATATAATCATCATTATGTGAACATAATTTTTCAGTCTTTCTCACATGTTTTCATTGCAATATATAGCAAGAAAGTAACACAGTAGTGTCTAAACTATTTATTTTCTAATATGAGTCCTAATTACAGATTTGCTCCACGCAGATCAGTTTTCATGGGAAAAATTACCTCAGTTTTAAAATTCTTATTTAACCTACATGAGGCCTTCAGAAAGCATACTTGATGCTTCCTTCCCAAACTCCCATAAAAAAACCTCTTAAAGTAACACTTTGTCATCTGCTGACACCATTTAAAATATTTGTAAGTAAATTAAAAATCCCAAATTGCCGCATATCACACATTGTACACTACAGAGCAGACCATTCTTCCTGTGTCAAACACGGGATGGCATTCCTATGACCTTTCTGACTGCAAGATGGAAGATTATCACTGTTTTGGACACTTGTGACAGCCACCACAAACCTCAGTTGTGTGAACTTAAAGGACTAGACGATTTCAGAGCAGCAAATGTCTGAGTCTGAAAGATTGCCTTTGAAAGTACGGGGAATCCAACTGAGATGCTTTTAGGATGCCAGCGGAATCAATGCATCAAGGAAAGGAGCTTCTTGTGCAGACTGAAGCAAGTGTTTAAAATCAGTGTCCAACAGGTGTTTGTTAGGGTTGGGGTGGCAGGAGGACTCTTTTAGGCTCAATGATGTATCTCTGTAAATTAGGTGGTTCTTCGCAAATCCATACAGGGTATATGGATATCAGGGGATATTCTTCTCTGGGACAATGGCAAAGAAGAAAGCATGAATTACTTTTACACACACCTTGATCACTTTTTGAAGAAAAACGAGGTGGTGGGGAAACATGTAATATGGTAACTCAGGACACCATTGTCATGAATTTGATGCCACAAGAGGTTTCATCTCCTGTCTTGTACTCCAGTGTTTCACACCTTACTGCGAAAAACACTGTCCCATCCAGCAGAGCAAAGAGGTGACAGCACAGTGAAGGGAAGAGAGAGGTTGTCCTGCTCATGTTTCTGTTCAGAGTTCGAGGTGTGAGCTGCTACGAAGGAATCTTTTCTCTTGTGCCTTTTCAATGAGGAGCTGGACACTCCTGTTGTTATTAAAGCACAAAGGAAAATAAATAAATGAAGCAAGCAATAATGTGCTGTAATCACAAGGTTTGTAGGCAGGCTGTCAGCGTTCGTGGATCTTCCACTCAATCCCAGGGAATACACCAGTGTATACACTTCCATATAAAGAGTGCGCAAGCAAGCAAAAGGATTGCAAGTTATTGTCCTGACAGGGACATTGTATTTCTAAAAACGAAAAGAAATTTTTCAAGTCATCCTAAGTGTGGGGAAAAAAAATTTCGCATCTTAGAGGATGACATCATTGTTTCCATAGTTGTTAATGTTGTCAATGATGTAACAGTATCTTTTATTTCTTCCTGCTAATTATGCTATTTCCCTATATATTTTGTGTTCTGTAAAAGCTCTTTGCCCATTAAAATCCTTTTCTAAGCAGAAGCACAAATCAAAAAAGTCTAAATTAACAACATTTCATTGCTGCTCTCTTTGTTTTCCTAGATGAAAAACAATCCATTACTTAAACTACAGTAAGTAATATTCACAAATGGAAGGCTCTTCCTTCAGATGAAACCTGCTTACATCTGCTTTCTCCAGGAAAGCTGGCAGAAATGAATTTTTTAAGGCATTATTCTCTAATATTTTTTTCGCTTTGTGGTGAAACACAACGTCCCCCTCCATGGAGCACAAACTCAAAAAGAATAAAAAGATGCTTTTGCTCCACTTTGAAAAATTGAGGCATTCAAACCCAGGGACAGGCAGACAACAAAAGCTGTGACATGCTTAGAAATCCCCGAAAAGACTCTTAAAAGGCTCTGGAGATGTGAATTGAACCTCTTTTGCCCAAACTTCTTCTCCCTTGCCCCGCTCTACCGGTGGGGATGCTCCCCCAGCAGCCTGAGAGGAGCCGCGCACCCCAGCCCCTGTGCAGGGACAGCCACCGCCTTGCACAGCCCCCTTGCCCCTGTGGCCCAGCTGAGGGGACCATCTAGTATTCCAGGCACGTATTCCTCCGGGTTTTGTCTTTTTTTTCTTTTCCAGAGATCTGCCAAAGTTTCCCCTCCCCTCTGACATACACACACCCCATTTGGAAAGGGTAAAACGGGAGCAAGGGAGAAAATCCCATAACTTGTCCAAAGCACGCAAGGATGATTTGTGTTCTCACTTATGGGGTATGACTGTCACCGTTGATCTGCTTTCAGGCCTAGATTACATCTGATAAGGGCTGACCTTATTTGAGTATTCACACATTATGCACTCATGGAGAGCATGTGGACACAAAAGTCCCTCAGATGTTCTGGGCATCAATCACGCTCACAGCGTGGAGGCTGCCAAACTTTTCTTCCCTTAACTCGGGAGAGGAGAGGGTAGTCCAAGACAGACTTAATAAAGTTTAAAGCTGTGCCACAGTATATTTGGGGCCCATTGTCTTCTAAAAGTGTTCTTTTCAACAAATTCTCTGCAGTTACCACGGGCAACAATTCGTCTTTAACAAATTGGGGCGGACTGTGTGCAGACTGCTGGGAGGAGGGGAAGTGAACAAAAGGCTTGCCAGGCCCATTAAATAAAAGCCAAGCAACCAAAACTCTTCTGTCTCTTAGTTGCCCCATATTTACAAAAACAAAGTGGGTTCTCGAAATCATTCCCAAAAACAGAGTCTCTCCAAAACACACCTTAAATCAAATCACTTCCTTAAGAGCTCATGAATCCATTGTTTACCATATGCAAATAGTTTTACTCATTACCACCAATTAACACGTGCTTTTATAAAGAATATATTATAACCATCATTGAACAGATGACTAAAACATTTCATCTGCTGTAATGACTGACACCTCTGTTGCATCTTTCTCAATTTCACAAGAACTACAACTGCTCTTATAAACCTTCTGCTTTTGTCTGCATCTTCATTTGAAACTGTGAGAGTTGGGAGGCAATAAGAGCACACGGCAGGTGATGCGTGTGCTTCTCTGAAATGTATTTACCAATGGAGCCTTTCTCAATTTTTAAAGTGTAAATTCTCATATAGTATCATCCTTACAGATGAAACTGACTCTACAGACTGCAGACTTTCATGGAAACAGACAAACTGCCCAAATAAGCCGTCATACCTAGCTCTCAAACACCTTTTATTCCCCATGTATGTGGACTGCTCTCAAATATATTCCCCATATATGAAATTACTCTCAAAACAAAGTATGATTTGCTTTGCTAGATCATGCTTTTTAACTCCAAAACTTATTTAGGCCATGCAAACTTACTTTCTTCCACAGCTGGTCACTCCACCAGAAACAGTAAGCTAAGGCATTTTTTTCATATGACTGGAAGTAAATAAGTAAAAAATGCAAATACTCATCAACCAAAGCCTTGGACAGGATGCCATGAAGAGTTCAGTGTGTTTTCTCTTTTCAGTTTTAGATGCTTTTAATGATGGAGGGTTTGTTGCTGCAGTTTAGGAGATCAGTTCACAATATGATGCATCTTAGCATGGGGAGATTCTGCTGCTTTTCCAGAGCTGGTTGGTTGAGGTTTTTTCCTTCCAATTTAGGGTCATTTATTTCTTAGTTATATATCAAAAGTGACTGATCCTTGAGAAAAAGGAGCAGCACACTGCCAAGAGAGGTGAAAAGACCTTTGGATTAAACCACAGGAAAACTATATTGAGAAGGATGTGGTTTTCAGGCACAATACCCAAGATGATTGCGTGGAGAAATTCACTACCAGTTTCACTGGGTTTTAATTGAAGCCATCCACAGCAGTGGCATAGACACTCACTGCCTTTGGGAGGTGCATTTCCTACTGAGGACCTTCTGTGGCTGTGCATCATGTGTTTGTTGCACCATATTCTCTTTCAAATACAAACAGCAAGCCATCCATCTCATCGCATGTGGGGATCAGGATAGGGTATGCCAACTGAGGGCTGAGCTTTAGGTCCAAGTGTCCAGTCTATAAAGCTGTGTTCAGTCTTAACTGAAGTATTCATTAGGAAGATTTTGGCTACACAGCATTCGGATCACAAAGTTTCAAAAAAATAATCATCCTAGTAAGAGGATATCTTATTAGCCTGATATGATTGATGGCTTTTTTTCCCTCCTTGGTTAAAAACTAGCCTTTAAAACTTGAAATATTTTGATGAAAAGAAATTATTTTTCTTTTATCAATATAAGCATACACACGAACATACACACACAGATGTTCATTTGTTGGTTTCAAATGTCATTACCTATAGTATGGGTTATTCTATGATATGAATAAAAGCCCATTTCTCTGACAAGTCGAATCAAAATCTAAATGCGTGAGGGAAGATTGTACCTTTAGCTTTACTAAAGCTCCTTGCTAGGCTGACTATATTTGGGTAAGGAACCAACATCATAAAAGTAAAGTTCATGGAGCTTGGACACATGTTTGACCCAATAAACCAGAAACCAATATTTACAGTGTTTTGTCACATTCTGCCTGATCTTGCAATGAGAACCTGTACATGGCCCTCCAACTGGAAGTTGTCCCCACAAAGTGGCAGCCACGCAGCCACCTCACAGCAATGCATCTACCACAGCTACCACTACTGCAGCATCTGCGCCCACCCAGCTGCTGAGCCAGGGCTGGCTTCTGTCCAGGTGTCCCAGACTGTGACAAAACAGAACTGTACCCAGCTACAGAAGCTAAAGACTTCCTCAAAAGGTCACGTAACTTAGCAATCTCTGCACTGACACATCAGATCAGAGCAATAGCTCAGTTTGTCCATATTCCTGTCTCCAATAAAAGGTATCTGCATTTTATTAATTTTTAAATGCATTGCTTTTTAATTTCATTGGGATGTCTCCTGTCTTTTATTATGTAAAAGGTTAAAGGGAAGAATTCAATTTGCTTCTTCTTTTTATATGTATTATTTTATTTTCCTTTTTCTGTCTCCTCTTATTGAAGTCCTCTCTAACCATCCCCCAAATTTTAAGTTTCTTCTTCCTCTAGGAGATGGTTCATCTCATATTTTATCACCCACCTGTTCCTGCTGCACCTTTTTATCAGCTGAGGTGTCCTGATGCAAATGCAGTGTTCTTGGAGGGATGTGACACTCACTGACAGTCACTTTCAGAAACCAGCTCTGTTGTTTGGAGTCAAATGTTTTACTCACTTTTCTCACTGCGGAAAGATTTCTTTGACTTGTTCAAGAGGAAAAGAAGGATACTTTTTGCACTCAGATTTATTTTAACATTCTGGAAATATACCAGGATTTTGTATTTGACAATGTGCACTTGTCAAAAATACTTTAATCTGCGCACTTGTATCAAATTTAGCAAATCTCTAACAGTTTTGCTCAACTCTTTCTGATAAAAGCTAATTTAGATAATTACTTTTACTTTCCCTGAAGCCACTCTTTCCTCCAAAGCCTACTGTACCCAAAACCACTTTTGGAAGCAGCTTATTGCTGCCTTCCTGGTGGCAGGAGCAGCGTGCCTCCCAAATCTCCATTCCTTCTTTCCCTCTCAATATGCCAAAGAATGAGGCTGCAAGAGGACAGAAGAGGAAGCCCAAGAGAGGTGGGATGGTTTGGTGGGATGACTGGGCACAGAGGGGAAGAGTGCATGAAGAGAGCTGTAACTACCCTCAAAAAATTATTTTAATCATTTCACAGTATTTTTTCAGGGCTTTTATAACTGAGGAAAACTATAGTAATGAGTGCATAAAAATAATAAACAATACTTCTATACCATAAAGTGTTCTCAGCAATTAAGTTATGCTAGAGTTTCTTGGTACAGTATCTTATCAGTACATAATTTCATATTTCAGAAGTTTCTTTCAGCACAGTTTGGATTTCAGCCTCCAAGCTATTCTCCCAAGGAATAAATGGACAAAGACATCGATTTATTCACCCCACTCCCACCCCAAAAGCATGTCTGATGGATTTGCAAAGTACCCTACACATTCAAGATAGGCATCTGCCAAAATAAATCCTACTCTAATGCTTGTTGAAGGTATTTTTCTCCCCATACCTCTTTACTCATTACAAATTTCCAGTTGAAATAACTCTTTTTTTCTGAGCAAAACTTGTTCCTGTGTTTACAATCACATTGCTCTATAAGTTTAACTGCAGAGCAGATCCCCCTGAGGAACCATAGTGGCACACTGGTTTTGGGTAGTTGGGTCTCCAGGGAGGTTAACTCCATAATATATAGCCACTATTCATAACTTTCCTATCATTACAGGTACACAAAGACCACAGAAGCCAACCAAACACATGGAAAATAAATGCATTTTGTGTCTTCAATGTCATCAAGAGCCCAGCAAGCAGGACTTGGCAGCAAAATAAGTCTTAGCTGTATTTACAGATTTATCGCAAGCACGTGATAGGAAAAAACTCCCCCAAAACAAAAACAAAACAAAGAAAAAATACCCAAGACCAACCAAATTTCACTCCACTGCTACTAAATTCTATGTATTACAACATAAGACATGTCAAACCTCAAAGCAGTCCCTAATGCGATGTGGATACAACATGACCTCTCTGGGGCACTTCTGAGTGGTATGATGAGCTTGAAGGCAAGTAGGAGCTTGCATAGTCCGCTGGGCAACTGAATTTTCAAACAGCAATTTCAGTGTCACTTACTTCTGCAATATTATCAAAAAATAAATCTGAATTTGAAGACACTAGACTTCTACAGTATCCCTCCTTTTGGAGGAGCACATTGTGTCCTCATTTGTGTCTTTTTTATTAGCTAAAATGCATATTAAGACATTGAAAAAAACCCTTTGGCTCTGCCTCTTTAAATAAGTAGACAGCTTCTTTAGTCCCTTCCATTCCTTCACCTGACCCCAGTTACAGAGCACAGCTGCTTGCGGGTTTAAGATTTTTTTGTGAAGTAACAGTTCATGATAATCTCATTAAATCCTTTCTAACACTTTCCAGTTCATACGGGATTTCCTTCGCCAGGGCGAGTGGAACAAGGATTGGCTGCTTAAGCAATCTCTTAAAAAAAAAAAAAGTCACCCAAACTCCTCCTCGCAGAGGAGGGTGCAAGGGAACCAAAGCTCGGCCCCAACCACGGGGCTGGAACAAATGCAGAGATGCAGCAGCTCTTTGCTGTTTCTCTCTACAGCTGAGAAACCGCATTAGAGGTGTAATCCCCAATATCTTTTGCACATAAAACAAACCCTGTGCTAAGCAAGCTCCTCTACCTGTAAATCATTCTGTTTAAATGCCCAAAGTTCCTCCCTCTGCTAGCCTAGGATGTACTCATTGCAAAGGAGTTGTGTTCTCAGGGAGAGTCTCCACGACCAGGTTGGCTGCTCAGACATCAGTGCCATTCCCAAGAACGGAAGGCAAACCTCCCCAGGGAGAACGGACAGTGTGAAACAAAAGCCACACAAAAAGAGGCCTGACTATTTTATAGATATGCCTTCTATCAGATCTTACAAGCCGTGCTGTGGGTGTTCTGAAAGCATTTCCAAGGAGAGGGACCTCCCCAGAGAAGCCTTAGAAGGTGCTGAGCAGATGTAAGTGAGGCCCTGGGAGCAAGAAAAGCTGGGACGTCCTAAACTGCTCTAAGAGGAGATGGGAACAATTTTTAGGCTGCATTAGAGAAACCTCTGTATCATCAGCTACTTGTATCAAAATGGTCAGTTTTCATCTCACTGCACGCCATCTCATCAATAGCAGTTTATTAGGATTTTTCCCTATTTACATGCACTTAAATGGCAAACGCACATTTCCTGCTCCAGCTGCCAAAAAATACTTTTTCAACCTGCCCGACCTAAAACCACCCAAAACGAGCAACGCAAAACGTGTAAGACAGTTTAAGGTCTGTAGAAAAGGCTGGCCAGCTCAGGTATCTGGGTAACAAATATTTTTATAGGCCTTTCAGTGGCTTAAATCCAGGACAGCTCTGCAGTGATTTATTTCTCCAACAGCTTCTAGGGTGGCCTATGTAAAATTAGCTGGTAATCACAAACCGGGCCCCTAGTGGGCACGTTCCACACCCAAAGCAGCAGCGAGTGGTGCTCCCTTGCTGAGGGTCACAGGAGAAAGAGCAAGGACTGAGGGGGGAATGCTGGGTATCTCATGCTATCAGGAAGAATGAAGCTGAGCATCAGAGCATTATGCTAGAACTTTGCAGCATCAAAGCACAGTTCATCTTGTTTAAGCCATAAATGCGTCACTTTCTACGATTGCCCTGCTAGTACTCTGAATAAACATTAAATACAGTTTTTAAGGGTTATACAGAATTTGTCTTGCAAAAAACTACTCCCTTAAGAACTCACAGCATAGCCTGTTTGCAGTCTGAGTTGCTACTGCAGTTCACACTTTTTTAGCTGAAAATCTTCCCTACATCTCAGCGTGGAAGGGAGCAAATATCAACAGCACAACCTGTGTATTGACCCTTGAGGAAACTTCTGGTGTCTGAGAATTCACTGATTAAGACTTTTTACGTAATTGCAACACCTTATTTATGATAGAATTGGTTGCAAATCCCCATGCACTGAAAGTCTGCAAGTCTCACCACCACCTTCTCTGCTGCAGGGCACCACCTGGGCACTGCCCTGGCCTGCAGGCTCCAGCTCCATCCATAGAACAAGCACGCTGACACATGGCAGATGCTTTTTTCCTGCCTCCAATGCAACTCCATCCACCTCCGCCAAAGCATCCAGCCGAGACAGAGGCTAAAGTGTAGTGCCGATAATTTTTGTTTGGCTGGGATGATTCAGCAACATCTACATGGTCAGCTCATGTGCTGATGCAGCTCTGGTATCATCACTCTCTCAATGACCTTAAACCATCTGTGGTAATTCTCATACTCTGATGAAAGCTAGAAATTGATGGGAGACTCCCACATCTTACATGACAGCAGCTGCCTTTCTTCAACAATTCCCCACTATCTTTAAGGAGAAGTGATTCAGACAGATGTTACAGTTTCATGCTCTCAATTCCTATTATATTCACTCAGGTCTAACATAGTAAGTTCCTCCTACCTAGATTCAGTTTTACCATGTTTTTCATTCATTTTGGCTGAGCTATTTTTGATATATTCTCTGGATGCACCGTCTTTAAAATGCGCTAATTTCGTTCTCTGGCTGTAGATGATATGTTAATCCTGGCACTTGCAAATATTCAGATGGAAAATAAAAACTAGACACTAGAAGTCACATGCTTATTTAAAACATGTAGCTGGACAGTATCAATATGACACAAGGATGGCAGATGAAAATTAACCTGCAATTCCGTAATATCATCAAATAAATCGACCTGCTAATGAAAGGAAACACATTTCCATAAGAATTTGAGTGGTATCCAAGTAACAATTCCATGATGATACATTTTCGATTAACGAATTACAATAGACTACGCTTATTTTTTCTCTCTAATGTTAGATTGTAATTCATTATTGTACAGGCAGCTGAATATTAACCTACAGCTTCTGTTCTTTGTCTTGGTAGTAACTGAGAAATGTTTTCAAGGTCAAATACTTTTACTAAAAAAGATACCTACACACCAATTTTTTAAAGTTTTCTTCTTTTCTATTATCTTGTTCTTACATTTTTATCAAGTTAGAGAAATATTAACGAAATCTATGAGAAACTCTGCCAGACTGATGAGTGCAGAGGAGTGTACCCACTCATAACAAAAGCAAAAGCAGGTCTATTTATTGCTATTCTGTACCCAGAAAAGGTTCATGTTCTGTAAGGCCACATGATGTGTAAAGCAAACTCATGATTATAAGAAAGGCGAGCCATTTAGTGAGTCAATGTTTGCAGGGGGAAGACAATTTATTAACTCTCCATTTACAGTGACAAGCTTCTAAGTGCAAGAGCATGAAAATTAAATTCAACATGATATTTAATTATCTTATGTGGTCACTTCATATTATATTCTGTCACAACATATCACTCACTGATGTTGCTATCTGGTACTACAAAATGTTTATATTTAAGCAAATTGCAAGCAAAATGCATGAAATTCTAAAGATTATTTTCCATATGCAGCTACATATCTGTCAATAGTTACATGCCTGAGTTTTGGTCAGATGGCACCGATGCCTGAGAGGACAGGAACAGGAACAATACAGTAACTGTATTGCTAAATTCTCCACTAAGGCTTAGCTTCAGTAATTCAGCTTTCATTGAAAATGCTAAAATTCAGCAGTAATTGAATTTAAAGCTCAAAAAAACACCTCTACCCTTAGAATATGTGAAAAATGTTTTTGCTTGAGCTTGACAGGAAAATGAAAATAAGAGAGGGACGGAAGAGAGAATCAAGATATTGTTCCCATTACACAGTTTCTGTGGAAGGATTATTTCAAGTCAGAAAGCTACCAAGAAATGGAAAAAAAAAATATTTCTTACATGTCGAACAGTAGTTCCTGCTTCCCATGAAAGCCATCTGTTCTGTGTATGTACATGGTTTGAAAGACATTCCCAGGATTGTGTCAAGCCAAAGGAATCCCCACTAGAGTTACAGAAATATAAACTCCCTTCACACTGGCAGGAGAGCGCTAAAATGCAGCTCTGAGGACATGTATAGCACCACCCGCCTCAGGACCATAACAGTCCTGCTGGCATTCCAGGCGTTACGCGGGATTTTCCCATCTGATATTGGGTTATGAGAACTGAAACTTTAGCACGGATAACATTGCAATACTTTGAATCAGAAATTCTTCAGATGAGTATAAGGCGAGAGCTCCGCTCTTCTCCCGTTGCAAAATGGCATCATCACCCTTTCTCCCATTTGCAGCTGACATGAAAAATGCCTGGAAAATATTTTTGAAAGAGGATTGATTCCATAATGCAATTTTTGCCATTACTAATTTTAATGGGAGTGCGACACGGCACAGTTTGAATAATATACTTGTTCCACATTCATTCCCAAACTCTGGAAACGGGAGTTGAAAACAGAAGTCTAATAATTAATACTTGTAAAAGAAGGACAATCCTTCCTGTGGGCCTGGCATTTTTGCAATCCCTTGTCTACTATACAACTGAGTTCAAATTGCAATTATTTTTCCTAGGGAGCAATTAAATACTGCTACCAATGTTAAGCATAAACACAACTCTAACTACAAGCAACGCTCAGATGACTAGCTCAGGTTCAAGGGTTCACTGCACATGAATATCCATAAATACCACTGACAGCCTTAGCAGTATAATGAACTTTGCAGCAACTCATGCAGGCAGTCTACACAATACAAGAACATAATGCCCCTAACCTTCAAGCAAGAAACCTGCAGAAGCGATTCTGAGCTACTTTTACAGCTGAAACAGTGTGTTCAAGAACTATTTAAGAAGTAGTCCAACCTTGTTTGTAAAATGTTCGTGGCTTATTGTGTTTTAAATCCTTGGGTGGAATCAAACAATAGAACTGAAGGAAACATGAACTTTATGCAAAGATGGTCAGTTCCACTGAATTGTCACTCCAATTAGCGGTGTATTCTTACCGCCATTAACTTAAGCACGCAACATTACAAGTTAAACACCCTGGGCTTTTTAAGGCATCACATAATATTTTATCTTTAAAGTGCTTACATTTTTTTCTCACAAACACTGGCCACAGTACTACACAGCCTCCCGTAAGCAGATATTTCTGGCATCTCTTGAAATACATGCCCTGCTCCCAGCTCAAAAATCAGATCTGCGTTAAAGAAACACTCTCTAAAGTCTAAGGAATACATTTAAATCATTGGTTTTGTTTAACTTCACTATTTTCTTAGTTGCCATGATGCTGCTTCTCTACTTCTGTGTGGAGCTGCAGCACAAATAATAGAGGAAGCTGCCATACAGATCTGTGGTACTTGGTAAATGTTGCTAGCAAAAGCGAGCACGTTGAAAATACAGTATATTTTCAACCAGCTCCAAGCTTCAGGAACTTTAAAGGGTTGATTGAAATGACTTTAAAGAGTTATAAACTAGGAAGATATGTGGGGTTTAAGTCAATGGTGGTTTTCCACGTTCAAACAATGGAACAGCTATGTGCCTTCCTATCTTCTTGATCTCATCTGGTGGAAAACTTTCAAGGTGCATTTCGCTACTTTTAAAGTCACACAGAAAGCTGTAACATCCGTTTCTCTCTTCTCCTTACAAAACTCCTCACAAAACTAGAGTGAACTGCCTGAGACCCCCATCTATTTCACAGACAAGTCAGCTGGGCTTAGTTTAAACAGCCTTCAACAGCAGCTTAAGGCAAGATATCTGAGCTTACACCAAAGCAGATGAGGAGCACTCAGTGGTCTTGCCACCTCTCTTCAGGAGAAAGGCAGTAATCACCAGCAGATAAGCAGCAATGTATTAAGACCAGCACATCTGTGCCAGCAGCAAGCATCTGTCTGTATTCTACTTTATCAATCTATGGACCTGCAGTTCATCACTGTAGTGGAGCTCAGTGTTATTATCCATGATGTCTATCAGGCAATAATTTTCAGTGCTGCAAGGCCCAAATATAACCTAGGACGCCAATAATAACAATTTTATTACTAACTTGCTTTCTGGTATTTAACATTAGATGAGCAGCCTACTAAAGTTAACAGACCCTTCTGATCTTGAGCTCAGTTTACATATCGATTGGGGATAACCATCAAATCTCCACAAGCATTAGCTACAGTCTGACCTATACTCCAGGAGCTCACACATAAATACCACGGCATGTAATAGAAACTTTCTTATTTCCTGTGTAATCCTGGCATGGGGAAGTGTTTGCCAGATTGATCATGCTGAAAGACAGCTTTTTTCAATGTCAGCTTTTTTCTTTTCTCTGCTGATCAATTAGGAGGTGCTTCTGCAGATCCAGAAAGCTGCTTCAGCCACCAACCAACCTGAACCAGAGATGCTAGTGCTTTTTTTGGCCTCAACAGGCCTCACCTTCATGCAGAAACACCCAAAAGGCATGTTATTCTTGCAACTGATTCCTCTCTGCCATGATGAGGAGGAATTCTGTCTTTAGCAAGACAATGGATGCACATCTCCCTGAGAGCCTGCCAGAAGAGAATGTGGCAGGGAAGGGACCACAGTTCACCAGCGCATCTGGCCTACCCATGAGCACACATTCTTTTAGGAGTGGGAAAATCAGGGTCTAGATAACAAACTGAGTGACTCAGCCCCTGATGATCACTAATTTTAAGTGAAGAATGAGTTTGTAATTCCAGGAAAAACAAATCAATACAGTGGCTGTGCTGTCTATATTTTCTGTCTCCAGTGATTGCCTCTCTAGTGCTTCAAGTTTCTACGGGTGGTTTTGGTAGTCCTTTTAACATATCACCTTACGGCTGATCAGGGTCTCTTTAAAACCTCTTCGAGGGGTTTTCCCCAGATGGATGGGGCAGTTACCACGAGCCTCTTCAGTAGCTGAAGTAACATGGCATGAACAGGTTAGTCCCATCTTTTCTTTCTTGTTCTCCAGAGCTATTCAGCCATACTCACAAATACCTTTGTAAAGCAGGATCCGAATGAGGTGTTTATCACTGGTGTTGGGTTGAAAAGCCCTCTAACCCTGCTAGGACACAGGCTATTGCAGAGAAATTGGTGCTACCTGCTTCCTTCACAGCTCTGTGTTTGGACAAGTTTATAACATAAGGCTGAAAACTGACACAATGAGATGTGGGTATTTGAGTATCCCAAGTCCTTCTCCGGTAACTAAAAGGCCATGAAACCAGTGACAGCACTATGCTTTAGGGCTAACGTGCGACAATTATTAAAATAATAGACTGAGATGGTGCCTTAGGCATGTGCACGGGCTGCAAATATTGTCTCAAAGCTCGGGGCAAATAGAGAGCTATCTCAAAGGAACAGAAAGAGCTGGCTAGGGAAGAGTGACATCAGAGGCCCTGCAGTGGTGTCCCAGAGTGAAAGATGAGCCATTCACTGGCCAAATGGGGTCACTCTCAGTGGCCAGCGTGTCTGTGACCTCAAATCCCAGCCAAATATCGCACAGAGGATAATCCTACAATAACACTAATATATACAGTAAGCTCCCAGAAGTAACTAATCCTGCTTTTAAATAACTGACTAAATGAATGAATAAATAAATAAATATTCAACTTGTTAAATTCAGGCACACTGAAGAAGTGCTGTTTCTCAGAACTGCTACCAAATCAAGATGTTATTTCCACGTTTCCTTAGAGGCAACTGTTTACCTTTTAAAAAGCAGTATTTCAAAATAGGAGTCAAAGTATTAAAGCACAGTCAGCATAATGTTTAAAAATTTTACTTCAAACAAGGATGTTTAATTTCCAGGTTACATCTTGCTGACAGCCTGCCTATAGCAGAAAAAAAAAAAAAAAAAGAGTATACTAAATAACTCCTAGGACAAAAATTATATACACTGAGAGTTTGGATTCAAAATCTTGGCAGTTTAGGATACTCATTCCTCCATGAGCCAAACAACTCCAAAATGCAAAATGTGTAGCTCTTGTTCAAAAACTCCTATGTTGCATAATTGAGCATCTTGATTCATCCATTAACTTGTTAGTCTTGATCTTAATTTTTGATAAATGGACCCAAAAAGGCCTTGATGACTCTGATTTTTTTTTGATATTTTTTCTTCAAAAACACTACTGAAGCAGGTAGTGATAAATTTAGGAAATCACCTAACAATACCTTAAATAGTTTAAATCTCCAGTAGGACTTAAGAACACCTAGACCCTAAAAACGGTCTTAAAACCTTAAAAAACCTTAAAACCTTAAAAAAACCAAGGACAACAAATAAATAAAAGTCAATAGCTAGTGGTATTAGAGATTCAACTCAATATCTTCACAGATAATCAAAAAGGCTTGAGCTTTCACATCTAAGACCTATGAAGAATCAACTCGAAGCAAAAATCAACATGAAATATTGGCCTTGCCTGAAAATATAACTCAAAAGTCAGCACTGGACACCACAAATAAGGGAATGTTAACATTTAAATGGTCAGAGAGGATCTTGCAAGAAAGAGTGGAGTTTCTACAGTAGAAGTCTCTGTAAACAGTCACCCAAATGGATTCACCACAGTATCACTTAAGAAAATTGTTTCTTGTCAACAGTACAGTACCTACAATGCCCCTGTATTTGCCAGCTCCAAATAACCAGTTTTTGACTGTGAAGTGGAAAAGAAATAGTCTAAATTAATAATGTACAATGTGATTTGTCACATTTACTGGCTACTTAATGTCCATCAGTTGGGGCCAGTATCTGTGACCAATTACTCTGTCAGTAAATGGAGAAGTTATGAGTTTTTGTTGTTCTAAAGTGATTTGTAGAATTTTTCATACAGCTTCTTCATTCCCTATTCAACTGTTTGACTCTTTCCTGCTCAGTCTTTTTTACCCTACCACTTACTTGTTCAACTACCAATCTCCTATATAATATCTAGCTGATACATTTTTTCCTCTGCACTGCTGAATTTATGAGGCAGGAGAAAAGAAGAACTTCCTTAATACCCACATTCTAGACTGCGAGAGGAAAAATTGCTTCCTAAAAAGGTTTTGGATGATTCACAGCATCCCTTTGTACATTATGAGCCTCAGTGTAAAAATAATTATTCACAATCTACATATGAGACATAAGTAGTGCAATTAAACGGGGCCATTTGACAGCTTTAGCTCCTTGCCTTCACATCAGCAAAGCTGGACTCTGCAGCAAGTACCTATAAACCAAAGAAATGGACTTAACATTTCAAGGCATCTGAGCAAGAACAGAATCACGTTTCAGATGTGGAATTCCACGTTCTCAGAAGGCATTTAATCCTCTGTGGCATGAGTAATTTTTATTCAGTTTCCAGCACACATGCAATCCTTTCAAAGATTGCAAAACAGTCTCTGCAATTGAATTGCTATTCTGCTATTGCGGACGCTCAGCAGAGGAGAAGGATCACTTTGGGAGATACTCTGGTCTTGCCATACTAAAACTTGGACAGAAATTCCTCTGAAAGATGATTCGCATTCAGAGCTGGATTTTCACAGATTAAATGCTGCATTTTAGGAGTTTCTACCCTAGTCTACAGAGTAATATGGAGCAAACGCGTTCATACTTTCCTGTGGCAATCTAGCAGTAACTAGGTCTGGAACCAAAAGGACCTGAACTAAACCCTGAAACCTGAGACTCTCAAAAACAAAGGAATAGAGGTACCTCCAGAGCCACATCAGTTATTATATTTTGTGTATATTACATACACCTCTCTAAAACCCCACATCATAATTTGAATTGTGAATCTATTAATTAATACCACATATCCATAACAGTCACAATCAGGAGACATTTGCACAGAAACCGTGGAATTGCCTGGGAATCTGTCACCTAAAGCCAGGCAGACAGAAATCCAATTAACTCCCCAAATAAGAAAGCTCTTCACACGTCTCAGAAGTTGTTTCAACTCCCCCATTGTTTTCATTTGGACTCACAAACAGAGCTCAGCAAAACCTTGAAGCTATCACTATTCCAGGAAAAGTGCTAATAAGACAGAAGAGTGGGCCCAGACACAACTTTGAAGTCACATCTTTACACAACAGCATCTTAATTACCAGGAGAAGGAAATGCACTGGAGCCATACTTGAAGTAGACACCATCTATAAGGGCTAGGTGCTGCTGAGCTCATCCCTAGTTGTTCTGCTGAATGACAAGTTAGAGGAAAGATTCCTCTGGACCTCTTGAGCTTTCCAGGATTTCAGCTTTTTTTTTTTTTCCTGTTACTGTACATTGAGATATTTTTTTGCTTTAAACATCGGCACAGTCTTGTACCTTAAAGATACAATTTTATAACAGAAAATTCAAAGAATGTCTGTGACGCAGGCAAATCTTTGGATGCATTTCCAGTTCCTGAAAAGTTTGGGGATTGCTTTTTGCTACGTTGCAGAAGTTCTTTCTAGTGCGATGCTCATCAAATGCCAGGAAACACAACTGAAATTTCCTCTCCCTTACCACGCAGGCATTGCAGAGCACCCATATGGCAAAGGGGCAAACTGCAGCAGGACAGCTTATGACTCTGTTCATTTTATGTTTTCATTCTGTTTTAACAGTATCCATAGCTTTAGATAATCTCATAAAAACTCTGATGATTTGAACAGAAGAATTTCTTGATATCTTTTTTTTTCCCCCTGCCAGTCTTTGAGTTTTCAAACTTCTCCCTGATTTGATGAGAATTAGAAACTTCATCTTGCTTTACTGCATTAAAACAGTTTCATGTGACCATTTGAGTGTGGACACTTGGGATATCTGACAAAGAGCAATTACTGGGAGGCTAATGATGAGGTTACAAATGCTGGCAGCTCTGGGCATCCATTCAGAGCACTGCAGGGGAACGCTGACAAGTTTGCTGGCTTATCATTTAATGTCCCATTGAAAATGCTAATTCACTGACATCTATTTAAAAAAAAAATCTTTCAAATGGAACTTTCTAAAACATTCTTCACTGTAATTTCAGGGTCTCATCTCCTGCATGTGAGCTGATTTCCTGGGTGTGAGGATCCCAGACAGAGGACTTGAGTGTTGTATGATGTTAACTACTCACACTGAACCACCAGCAGCTTTTTCAGTAAGAGGAAAGGAAGGACCTCAGGGACACTAGGAATGGGTAGGAAAGGATGAAACACATCTTACATTGCTGGCATCGCACAATTTCGCAGTTCTGTGGATATTCACAACAGGGATACTCCCACCTATCTGTGGCACTAGTAAACACCCTGAAGGAAAATGAGCTGGATGTGTGGTTTCAGCACACAATGCAAGTAAACACGTCAGTAGCAGCAGGGAAAAAAATATCTGCAACAGGAGAGTCTTGGGGATCTGAGGAAATGCTGAGACAGATGCCACTGAAGATGTGATCTTTTGTGCCAGTCTTTTCAAATAAACATAAAGGAGCCACGAGTGCCAGTATCAGTTCCTGAGTGACCTCATCTTGAACACAGAAGGGATGATAACATAATTAAACTACTACATAACTTTTTTTTTTTTTCCCTTTTAGATTCTAGGGAATTGCTACGAGAGTTTGACAGACTCCTTCAGCGACCTATAAGCAGTTAAATTTTGGCCAAAATTGGGATTCTTATTTCTGCTAGGCTCCAGACACAGGAAAAAAAAAAAAAAAAAAGGAAAGTATATAGTTTTCCCCTTGAACAGCAGCCAGAAGTGAGCTATCAGGCCACTGGACAAGACGAGCACATGATGTAAAATGTCCTCCATGGCACAAAAAACCTTTGTCATCTATCCTTCACCTTCTTATCCCTTTAAAGTGTTTGTAAAACAAATCCTACGTTCTGTTCTGGCTCCTGTGACTTTCTGTCCTCTGCTCTGGAATGTGAAGAGAAACTAGACAAAACATCAGGGAGGCACTTGGAGAAGGACGGGACCTTCAAAGCCATGCAGCCTCCTCAAGGACAAGGCTTGCAATCCACTTCTGTGCTTGCAGTTGGCATGAAATGCTTCCAATAATCAAAATAAAACTCGCATTGAAACTATTTCTTAGCAGAAATTTAAACTTTCAGCTCTTCATTCTGAAATCTGTCCTCAGTGAGTGTTAAAAAGTTGACCCTTGCTCATATTGCCTGAACTGACTTAAGATAAACAATGCTTTTGGCACTGGATTTTGTTTGCTTGCTTGAAAATTTTTTTAGGGCCATGGAGATAAATGAGCAATGAATTGATAAAACATTACAGTAATGTATTTCAACGGTTAAATATTTCGGTTCTAACTAAAATTATTTTAATCCTCAATGCACCTTCTGAACTGTTTTTTACTTAAAGTAGGAAGAAGTTTTGAAATCTCTTTACAGATTTGTTCTTTGTTTTAAAGGGAAAGAAAAAAAGACATTTCAAAATAAATGGCTTATGTCTTGGGGAGTGTTAATGAGGTAAGACATTTCCAAAGAGACTGGAGAGTGACAATAGCACACGGACTGTGGTGGTTCCACAAGTGCAGAACTGCCCCCCAGCAGTGAACGCCCACTGAAGTGAAGCAAAGCAAAGCCAGGAGGGAGGGAGGCAGAGAGGGGGAGAAAGAGGGAGGGAGAGAGAGAGAAAGGAAGAGAAGGAAAAAAAACCCCAAACTGTTGCAAGTTCATGCACCCCTATTACAAATTCATTTTAATTAAACAAAGAGATTATACAGACATTGCTGACAGGGATTATCAAAATAGAATGGCGCCACCTGCCCCTTGCAGCCCAATTAATTAGCAGAGAATCTGAGGTGCCAATTATCACAAAGGAATAAGAAAGGATCAGTAAACACAGCTCATGATGAACTTGAAAATTAACTCTTTCAGCTCACAGATGAAGCTCCACAGCCTCACATACAGCCCTGATGCTGCTACAGACCTCCAAACGCCCCACACTGAAAAGACCCAACAGGCTTTTCCAGATCCCTCTTTCCCATGGCTTTGTGAAGTATGACCACTCCTGCTCTTCATGAAGTCCCCAGGGCACTTTTAAAAATTGTGTCACTAAATTTAAATAGCAGATAAAGTCATTTAAGTTTGAAAAGGTTCCTCAAAACAAAAGACAGACTTCTGTGTTTTGAGGTACGTCAGGAAAATGTAGATCGCTTCCCATGCCATACCAGAGAGATTTTAAGACAGTGAGTCCCTGAGTAGAATTCCAGTTACTGACAGATAACAGCTAAAAGTTTTAATTTTCTAGGAAGTAGGTATTGCTCATGGGTGCTTGACTCCTTCTCTCCCTCCCCATATAAGAATCTTCTCTTTCAAGCTCTTGGGTAGGATACCTCCAGGAGTAAAAGAATGCAAATAGGAAGGCTCAGCAGCAGTAGCTAATTGCAATCTGTTTTCCTGGGGTATCCAGAGTCTACCAGAGTACCCTAGAAATGAAACTTTTGGCTTTGGATCCATGCAGTGTGAGCCATTACCACAGGCACTGCCATGTCCGTAAGGGGAGTCTGCCTCAGCACTTGCACAACAGGCTGGTGGTGGCCCTGGAGAGGGAAGAGCTACTACTGCCATTTGCCCTTCCCTGGTACAAATCCCGTATCACTTTTAACAGAACTTCCTCCTCCTTCTAGAAGGTTCAAAATTGTACCTGCCCTCAGTCTGTGGACTTGCAGCTGTGTCATAAAGAGGAATCAGTAAGTACCCCATATGTGGGGCTTCAGTATTTTTTCCAGTCATTGGAGGAAGGACACTGAAGAATGACACTTCACCTCCTCAGAAGAGTGACCTGCTGCCTTCTGGGGCAGGCAGTGCTGGCATGTTCTTACACAAACTTGTAATCACAGCTTAACCTTACTTCATGATTTCCTGGAGGCCATAAAAACAAATGAACAATGAGAGGCAAAGCCACGGAAGCAAAAAAAGGCAACCACTCTCTCTTTAAATTTTTTTTTCTGCGAAATATTTCCCTAATTTCTTTTAGGGAATGTTTACCTTTGCACTCTGCATATGCTCATTTTATAGTTATATCGACAGCTACTATAAGTATTATACAGAATGATAAACTTAGCTTGTAGAGCTAAGTAACTCAATACAAAAAGGGTGGATGAACCCTCAGTTAGCCCAGTGTAAATTCAGTGTTTTTCCGTTGTCTTTGCTGGATTTGAGTGCCACAACTGCAATTACACCGCACTCCCTGTTTTTGTGCTATTTCTTCTCTATTGCATTTGAAATAGGAAAAAAAAAGGTGGTTTACATGACAAAGCAGGTCATTAAGTATCAGTTAGGCAAAAACTGTATTGACTCAAATGGGGAAAAAATGAATCTCAGAAGCTTGGGTTTTACTGTCAACACTGTTCAATACTCCTGTAAATAAATATGAGAACAGGGTGTTATAAGCATAGGATGTTATAAGCATAGGGTGAAGCATAGGGTGTAGTGCAACTGGATTTAAATCAAACACATGACTGAAGTTGCATGATATATAATTACACTTCCATCTCTATCTTGAGAACTGCAAAACAAAGTCCAAATACTTCAACAATGGAACCTGTGAAATACAACAAGTTTTATAAGCAAATTTGCTTGCAATGCCAAGCTCCTCTTCTTTTCTAAGTGCCTGCTGGATCGTTACTCAATGGCTTTATTGTTTTGGGATCAGAAAGCGAGGACTTCAGCTCTACAATGCACAGTTTGTCACCCTTTGGATAAAGGAGCTGTGAACCAAAGCAGCGGGACATACTTGCATTTAACACAGTGTGCTCTGAAGAGTGGAGCACATGCTGGCAAGACTTGAAAGCCCTGAAATACCAGCCAGTTCCTCCAGTTAAATTGGTGAGACCTCCACATACCTGTGGGGTGTGAAAAGGCCCCGGTGCTCATCATTCTGCATTAGGATTGAGTTCATCTTATCAAATGGGCCTTTGAGCGTATTGTGGAGTAATTTACCAACCGAAAAAATCATAACAATTTTCCACTTCATTTACCTCAACAGTAGCTACGTAATGTCAATAGTTTTAAACATTTAATTAGACGCACCACGTGTTTTATGCTCTACTAATTACATAAAATTGTGCTCAATAATTTTCTTCCCATTGAAACGAACTTTAAGCAGCTGTTAAAACACTAATTAGGTGAATGCTTCCACGCTGTGCATTTGACTCGGTGCCAAGCACATTCCTCCCAATGGTGAGTGGGGTTTTTCCAGTGTCCATGATGCAACCGTGAACGCACGTCAATCTCTGCTGCACCACAGAACCAAGAGTGAACTCTAAACATTTATTTTGGCCCTCACCTTTGAAAACTAACATTATATATATAAAATGCAACAGTTCAGAAAGCTGTTCAATTATACTGGGCTCTTAGTTTTCTCTGCTTCCATTTTTATCTCCAAAGAGCAGCTAAATTTGACGCAGAGCTTGTCACTTGCAATCTCCTATGAAATCAGCACTTTTCATTACCTTAGAGCTGCCTTACAGACGTTATCTCATGACACAGTCAAATGGAAAGGCATTGCTGAGCCTGTTATAAATGAAGCCTTTAATACTTAGATATTTCAGGGTTATTTTGTTCCTAAAATGTTTTTTAAAGTTATGCGAACCACAGTTAACCATGCGTAGTGACAAGGGACGGGAAAACCTTTTTTTATTTTTGAGTTTTACATGAAGAGAGAATTCAGAGAGGTTTCATTTTTTCAGATATCCTTAAGAAAGGACATGCAAGTCTCACCATTGACAAGTTTTTGGTGATCCTAATGGCACCCAGAATTGAGTCAGTACCTCTGCCTGTCTCAACCAGCTTCACTCAGAGCTTTAGCCTTGGATGTAACTCCAGTAAAATCAGGTTCTCTTAATTAGTGACTAAGTCTGTGCAGCTGCAGGCCTAATCCTGGCGTTCCTACAAGGACAGAGGCCTGGCAGAGGGGACCAGATTGCCAATAACAGTCCCCCAAACCGGCCCACGCCTCTTTGAACTGGGATTTTGCTCTTGACCTCATCCTGACGATTCCAGATTCAGGATTTGTTCCTGAAGAATTCCCGTAAGAAGAAACTGCCCATACTGCCCATCCTCAGAGACACACATGTATACTTTTCTCTACGTCTTTTTTTTTTTTTTTTAAATTGGACCCTAGTGAGTGTACATGAGTGAAAAATTCAAAAGAAAACAGAATCTTTTCTCTTTGACAAATTTTTAAGCATTATCACCTGTGTATGCTTGCTGCCTCTAGAACCACAAAAGTATGCCTGTTATATTACAAAAAATTAGATGGCTTATATTTTTAGTTAATATCAGTACTTCCCAAATTATGTTAACTATAATTTTTTTAAAAAATCATTTCCAGTGTTTGGTGATCTAGCTGACAATGGGTCTTCTAAAACACATTGCATGTGTGGACTTCCTTCTTTTATAGAAAATTAAGAAGGACACATCCTGGCTTCCTTTTCTAGTGCCATTATGAGCGGCATCAGGTGCACTGTTGAACATTTTTTATTTTTTAACTCGCATATTCTGCAGCCCAGGACATCATTAAAAAAGGGCACAATTCTAATCCACATAACAAATGCCTGAAAACTGTAAGAACAGATCTGATTAAAAGATAAACCCAAACCATAAAAGATGTTGAATTCCCATGGTTCACATTGACCTCATGTACTTGTACAAATGGAAGACACATTTTCTTTAAAAAAAAAAAAAAAAGAAAAATAATTTGACATATTTAATGTCTGTATATAAATTTGCAAAGAGTTTTTTTCTTTTCTGTCCTGTTATATTTTGTTGAAAAAACCCGGCCAGTGCAACAAGACCGTACACAACCAAGAAGTGTTTCCTGGGCAAAAAAGAGCATTTGTCTGTTTTCTGGAGGTTCCCAGCTTAGCCTGCTTCTTAGTACTTTTTCAGAGGTAGTAATATACCTGTACAAAGTGGGTAAAGGAAGGTATAGCTGAGGCAACATTAATATGAGCCAAATTATTTTCCTTCTTTCAAACAGTCCCTTCACATAAGAGACACAGTGTAAATCTTCATCAATCAATTATACTGAGATGCAAGACAAGAACAAATGGAAGCTGTATTAAATGGATCTGTGGATGTAATTTCAAGTGCTCTTCCCACACAAGGCCTATAAACTTTTCCTGGTAACGAAGATGTCATTGAGTCTCACCATTAAACTCTTGAGTCCCAGTACAGAGTTCCCTTTCTGAACTGTTCCTTTTACAAATCAAAATAGCAAATCTAAAGTTTGTTTTCCCACCTTGCAGGATAAAACATCCCCGTCCACCAACTAAGTCCAGCAGGCTGATCTAGGAAAATGTCACCTAACAAGCTGATTGGTGTCCAAGCATCATTACTGCAGGACAAACAAATAAACAAACAAACCATAGACCTTTTTTGTGCTGTTAGATATGAACATTTAAGTCCTCTTCATAAATAAGTTGGGCGGTTTCATACCTGTGAAAGGGAGGAATTAATCCACGATGTATTTCTGATAAATATTTAAATGAGATGGGCATGGGCACTTGCCACATATTTGGAAATTTAATTCAGTACATGATAGCCGCTGTGTTTTCTTCTGCTTTTGTTTAATGTACCGTAAGGACAAGGATATTCTTATTTTTACATGCATAAAAAACTTTGAAGATTCACTCACTTAAGTCTTCTTCCAGAAAATGATAGTGGAAATTACCCTAGTGTGGAAGAATTACACTGTACACAGTGCTCTCTTCCAGTCAAAGAATCATTAAGTTTGGAAAAGACTTCTAAGATCATTGAGTCCAGCCATTAACCCAGCACCGTCAAGGCCACCACTGAACTACGTCCCTAAGTAACATATATACACATTTTTCGAACGCTTTCAGGGATGTATATTCCACCACTTCCCTGGGCAGCCTGTTCCAGTGCTTGACCACCCTTTCAGTGAAGAAAGTTTTCTCCATATCCAATCTACACCTCTCCTGGCACAGCTTGTCCTATCACTTGTCACCTGGGAGAAGAGCCCGACCCCCACCTGGCTACAGCCTCCTTTCAGGTGGTTGAGGAGAGTGATAAGGTCTCTCCTGAGACTCCTCTTCTCCAAGCTAAACGCCCCCGCTCCTTCATCTGCTCCACATAAGACTTGTGCCCCAGATCATTCACCAGCTCTGCTGCCCTTCTCTGAACGTGCTCCAGCACCTCAGTGTCCTCCTTCTTGTGAGGGGCCTAAAACTGGACACAGAATTCAAGGTGCAGACTCACCAGTGCCGAGTCCTTTCTCAAGCTGTTGGGCTATTCACTCATAGTAAGACCCTAGGATATCTTTCCAACATTGTCATCTCAGACCATTTGAAGATGGGATTGGGATCAGATGACTTCCCAAGGTCCCTTCCAACCCGAACATTCTACGATGCCTGCAGAACACTGACAATCACATCAGGTGGCCATAACCTCAGTATCTTTCACACACAACTTATTTCCTATTTCTTCCTTTTTACTGCAGGAGTCTGTTACACTCACCTGCCTCGGCCTGCGTAACTCAATTATTTCCTTTTTACACGTAATGTGCAGCCGAGTACAGGGGCTACAGAGTAATTTTCCCTTTCCAGCTTCCATATTTACTTCACAGAAACTTCCTTTATCAACCACATTCGTGTTCTTAGAAATGTGTTCGTTTCAATAAAAATGACTTACTGTTTTATGGAAGTTGAAGGCCAATGACCCAAATCCTATAAATCATTAAAAATACTTTTTCTCATAGAATCCTAAGTTGCTTTTTTCCTCAGTAGCAAAGAAAGCATTTTACTATAAAAAGTTACATTTTTGCCCACACTAAAAATTCTGTATTAAAAATACACTAAATGAGGGACAGATGTTTAAAACAGCAGACCTACAATGAAGTATTAAATATTGCTGGCACAGTGCGCCCT
Source organism: Mohoua ochrocephala (assembly GCA_013398855.1). Classification (NCBI taxonomy): domain Eukaryota; kingdom Metazoa; phylum Chordata; class Aves; order Passeriformes; family Acanthizidae; genus Mohoua; species Mohoua ochrocephala. Next base: position 76,191 of record VZTA01006618.1, on the reverse strand, counting down.
TTGGTACAGCTTAGTCTCTTTTTGCAATAGGCATGTTTTCACAGCTGTAAAAGCACCAAAAATTACTGTCTTTGCTCCAATATTAATATAGAAATCTATTAAAAAATACATCAGACTGCTGAACAGATTAGACTATTGTTCATACATTCTATCATTAAAATAATTTGCTTTTGCAAATTAATATTAAAGTCAAATGTTTTGAAGTTGTTTAAGAGGAATAGTGTCACTCTGAAGAATATATGGATTATCTACACAAAACCAAGCAACTCCACTTTTGTCAAAAGAAAAATGCAAGCCTCCTTAAGAAATCAAACCTGCTACTTGATGTTTTGCTCAATGACAAAAAGTCTGACCCCCAGCAGCACAGAGAAGGTGGACGATCTTGTGCGATATCACTCCAAACCTGCGCTGAGGACGCAGTGTAGTATTAAAGCCCTTTCCCACAGGTGGTGCCTTAGAGCTATGGGAGAAAGGGAGAGAGGTCATGGAAGAGCAGATTCTGTGGTCTAGGAGATTTTTGTGTTAAAACATGATAAACACAAACAAGATGGGCAAAGAGATAACACATAGAACAGAATGATAATGCCAAAATCTTCAGACCTAGTAACTGTGAGGATGAACTTGGTAAATCCATAAACCACAGCAGGACATGCTCACCACTGTACATAGGTTCTGCTACATTAAGGGTTTAATTTCTATGTCCCAGTCTGGTGGCTCAGGGCTCTGAAATCAAACATCACAAGTTCACGCTCTTTGCCGAATTCTGTCTCAGTCTGTGCTTCCTTTATTTGAGCACTAAGCAATCTGTGATCATCATAGTCCTGATGAAGTGGTGCCTACTTAAGTTTGCAACCCGCCTGGAATAAAACTAAGTCTGAGATGTCCACAGCTCAATTTGTTTTAGTCAGCACTATTTCAGATATCAATTAGGAACATTACTCCCTGTGACATTAAACTCTTTCACTACTCAAAGCAATAATGAGACGAAATGTTACAAAAAGCTGCATATAAAGTTAAATGAAAGGTGGAGCATTTAGCTTGGGTCCTTGAGGGAACCAGGAGAAAATGAATGTGTATGCATCTAATAATCTTTGTCCAAATTCCTGACAAAGAAGGGATGGGTTGCTGAGGAGAGACAAAGCTTGATTAAAAGCTCAAAACTCCAGAAACACTATTTTAAAAGCTAGAATAAAACTTAGAAGAAAGGGCAGAACAAGACAGGATAAGGACACAGCATGTTGGCCAGCCTGATCAACCAGCAGGATGCTAGCACATACAGTAATAGAAACAAAACCCCATAAGGCTTTGGGAGCACAGCTCAATAAACAAATTCCTTGGACTGGAGACATTTTCTTGGAAGGAATTTTTATGGCACAAACATTTCTACTCTCTTCTGGAAGCCCTGGAAAACCAAACCCCAAACCTCCCCCACACCGGGCGTGCGTGCACGCACACACACACATGCACACAAACTGAAGATGTCGACAGCCCAAGTGAAACACGATTCTCATCCTCTAGAAAGCCCCTGGTTATCTGTCTTGAGTCGGTCTTTGCTAGAAAGTTCTTACCCATGTGTGAAGCTCAAAGCCCATGGCATAACTAATTCTTGCCCTGAAGGAATGCCCACACCTCTGAAAGCCTTGTCCCACACAGAGCCCCACCAGACTTCCCCCGAGTATGGGGCTCCAGCCGTGCACACCTGGGGATGCAGAGGTGTGAAAGAGCGGCACTGCCAAAGTGGCCAGCACAGCCCAGCACATAATGAAACAAAGAGAGCCCTCACCCCTCTGGTTAGACAAAAAAAACCCCAGGGACTATAAAATGTAAGGAGGGAAAGGAGAGAGGGGAGTAAAAACAATCTCTGAGTAGGAAAACGGGATAAATTCATTGAATAAATTATTTACTGGAATTATTCACTTAGCTTCAATTACAATCTATCCATTCTATCCACCATCTACATCAAATTATAATAAATTATTCTATTATAACTTGGCTTCATGCCTGCTGATTTGCAATAGCTTATTTTTTCAGAAAACAATGGTCTGATGATGTTCAACCTTCCACAGGATTTAGACATGCACACCTGGACATACCCAAAAGACAATTTCTTTTTGAGAATCTCAGTCCTCCTGTAAATTAAAGAGAGAGGAGCGAGCATATTATATTTAAATTGCCAGCAGATATTTTGACAACATAAAAAAGACCCAAGATATCAAAACAACATTAAAACAAAAATATCCTGTTGCTTTCCTGAAGAATTTGGCATATGTCCTGTACTGGATATTCAAATGCAATTCTTAGAATATATAAATACTCTCCATCCTTCTGCCATCACATCTCTTTACAGAGCAGATGTTTTAGGATTCTTCTGAATCAAAAATATCTTGTTCTGCTTTATCAGACCACCTCTGAAATTCATAAAGAGTTGTACTTGAAAGCAACGGGATGCAGATAAAAGAAAAAAAAACAAAACATGAAGGTTGTTTTTTTATGTAATACATAAAAATATTACTGGTTTCCACAGCCACTGAGAATAATTATTTTTTACAAATCCAAACCTGCACTGGGATAAAATGAGCACAGGTCAAACTAAAAGGTCTAGCTACACTGAAAGAACAGCAGGTGAAATGTGCAGTTAAGGGTTTGCAAACATGAGAACGCTGCTCCACCCTCCTTTCCTCACTCCCATACTCCTATAGTCTCTATGCCTATAAGATGATTAGACAGACACTGAACTTTTAATTCTATATACACTGTAATTTTTACAACGTCCTTGATTTCAGCACAGCATGTATCATATTATGGATGAAACCAGAAATAAGGAAAAAGGTGAGCAAAAAACCTGACTTTTACACATTCTTCCAGTAGTTTATGAAACAACACCACAAAGCAAGAGGTAGCCAAGGCCTTACGGGTCTCCCTTACCAGGGGCAGCTGCTGGAGCAGCAGGATAAGGCCAAAGTCTGCCCATGTGGGCAATCTGAAGGCAAAGTTAAACTAGGTGGGTGAAAGGGTGGTCATGCTCTGAATGAGATAGATTGGGTCTCTCCCTGGCAAAAAATGAAGGCCAATGCAGAAGATAGCAGTGCAGAGGAATTCACCATAAATTCATATCCACCTTTCAAGAACCTGAAAGCACCTTGGATGTAGCCACCTTCGATTCCACCTCTTCAAACATGCATCTCAGAAAAAATGGCAGACCTCACACCAGTAAGATGAAACCAACATTTACTTTTTCCATCACTCCTTACAGGAGAAGCGTGGGGTTTTACTCTGCTAGTATCGACATGTTCTACTGTGCTAGAAGTGCTTTTGTAATCCTGAAAACACACTAGCACTACTTCCATGTAGTTTCATTGCTGTGTCTACTACCATTAAAGGGTAAGCATATACTTCAAGACAATAATTCACTTAGCTAGTTGCCAGAGCCAGCATTATGTGAATAAGCTTGATAGATCTCTGTTCCTAACCTATCAGAAAACAATTTATGGAATCTAATAAATTAAAAATGAATTGTCTCCAGCAACCATATATTTCACAATAAATGTAGGCTCTTTGATCTCAACTGACTGTGCTATGTTCTAATTAATTTTTATACAGAAGTTTGCTATTGCCCCTTAAATAGATTTTATACACAAGACTAATCAGCCAGCATTTTCAGCTGTGCCTTTGTCTTTTCACCTTCCAACCAAGTTAAAAATTCACAGAATTCTAGAATTTATGGCATAGCTTTCTACATATAAGCCATTTCAGTTTAAGGACAGAAAGACCTATATATTTTCTCTGCTTTCTTGACCCCAACAGGCACATAACAGAAAGAAATACATGCCAACAGCTTAAGGACTTGCCTCTAGACAGCGTGACTGTGGAAATGAACCCCTTTCTAGCTCTCAGCTGCTTTCTTACCCAGCAAAAAGTGCTGGAGTTACTCAGTCACTGTGTATCCCCTCCACAATCTTCTGAGATAGGTATAGAGCCATTTGGTATTGCTGTTTGGAATGGCAGGGCAGCTGGCATGGAGGAGGGTTTTGGCCCTATTTCTGCTGGGGTGCTGTAACTTCCCATTCATGAGCTTACTTTCCTGTCTCAATGACCAAGAACCCAGAAAAGGCATCTACAACTGCAATACAAAATCCCCAGTTTGGACTGGATGGTCTATGCACAGAGGAGTATTTTATGCATCTGATGTGTAAATTCTGGCATCAGACTTGGGGAAAGAAAATACCAGTGAGGCTGGAGTAGAAGGCATTAGCCTGGGGAGAAAAGTAAAGGAGAAACGAGGAGCTTGGCCATTGATGCCACTTACCCCCTGCTTTGCCACGGGAGGTAGATTCTCTTCACCTGCAGGACTGAAATGCAATTTTAAAATTCAAAACTAAAAATTCTAATTAATTAGAAAGAAAAAGAACTTTACCCTCTTGTCCAAATCCTTCTCTGTCTTTATGCATTCATGTAGAAAGGTCTAAGGCTCTTTACACTTTTTTGCACAGCACCATCATTGTCCTTGCTTACAAATAGTAAGCCGTGCCTGTCTACCTGCCATTAATCTCTGAAGGGCAGTATGATGCAAACACTTAAGCTATGAAAGATGCTGTAATATATTTTATCTACATTTATATATATGTACATAAACATATATGTATGCTTTGAAAACGAAAATAAAAGCTTGAGGAAATGAAAAAAGCATCCCATAAATTCCTAAGTATTCCCAGTGAGAAAGAGAATAGCAAATTCAGCCTCAGCATCAGGCATCACTACACAACAAAAAATTCTTGTTGCACACCATGTGGTCTAGAGACACCAGTAAAATTGATAGAATATCCGCTCAACAAAACGCCAGAAAACTGTCTCTCTAGAGTGGCTTAAGTATATAAGGATCCTGCCTTGGGATACAGCCAGATGACCCTGGGAGATCTCTTTCAGCATTTTTCTGTGACTCTGTAAAAACAGTTATGGGGATGTTAAAAACTGGTATTTTAAAAACATTCTTTTCTCTGTGGAGAAACTCTGTCAAGAGGCATTCTTATACTTTGATACTGTCGTCCTATAGACTGATATTACAACAAGCAAGTAAGAACATGCAGAAATTAAATGACACTTTTAGAACACGGGGCGGTGATTTAATTTTTTTTCACGTACAGACCATACAAGACCGTTTATGTTAAGTGTTCAAAAATTAAAATAAATTCCATAATACAGACAGGAAGTCAGTGCAATGGGAACCAAATGGGAGTAATGGGACCCAGGTGGTTGGAATGGGTACAAAAACCCACATAGATGGCCATGTACGGCACAAATTGGAGCCTGGAGATGATTGTAACTGGAGCATTCCGAAAGAAAGAATGGCTGTAAACTGTTAACTGTATCAATGCAAACATCCTGGTAACTCACCACTGAGGACCAAGTGACGAGGGAGAAGTGTGTAATTTACAGCTTTAATTGTAGCTGATACAACCTGATGAGTAGATATTGAAACTATACCATATTAAGGAACATATCAGCATAGGGCATCATATGCAGAGAATTTTGACTCTTGATTAGGATGAGACCTGAGCATAACAGGAGTGGAAAGATGTTACTTTCAATTTGAGTCAAGAAACAAACAGCCACACTGCTTCAAAAGTCCCAGGACAAAACTGTCAGGTTAGGACAATTAAGGACAATAAGCAGAATAGGAGGAAGCCTGTTATCCAGTATGAAAGCTGGTAGAGCACATACATTTAAGATTTAGTAATATAATTTGGGCCACTGAAATACCTTCATTTACTTATCCACCTCTCTATTTATTCCAAGACAGAAGACTAACACCCTGTGCAAAAAAAAGATCATGTACAAAGCACACATAACTCACGAACAAAGCTCTCCTTGATGAAAAATAAACATTTTTAAGAGGTTTTTCATTAAGAGAAAGAATATTCACAATATGGCACAAAATGGTAACAACTAGCCTAGGAGAAAGAGGCAAGAAGCATTTCTGGCATTGGGTATATAAGGTTAATACCTTGAAAGAATGTAGAGTGACTTTGTGAGCCCTGTTGATAGCAGAAGATGCAGTGACAGGGAATTAAGGGCCCATGTCGAGGACTTTGTAGATTTGCATTTTATAAAGGTGTCCATCAAAACCTGTGACTGAAGGACACTGCACTGATTTTAGTACTCTTCCTCTGCTGCAGAAAGACTGAGAAGGTGCACACCATTCTACTTGCTGCACTTCATAAAGCAGTATGGCTTGCGTGGCCCCTCGGGGATCCTGTGATAGTTGAAGTCCACTTGTTAGCACTTTTTTTAGGAGGAGGAAGTAATTTTTTGGCGAAGGAGGGAAAGACAAAGGGAAGACATTTCTGCTGTTTATCACAGTCCAGCTTGAAACCTTTAGGAACACTTTGAACGTATCTGTCCTTGTTGTACGCTGACGAAATATCAATTTGTTAACAACACACCAGTGTAGCTACCCTAGCAAAGAACAGTGAACCAAAAAGTTCAACTTATAAAGTCCCTGTAAAGTGAAATTTTTAACTTATTCAGATCTATCTTGTCAAAAGAAACTGATATTATTTGCTCCTACTTAGATGACATATCATCCCAAGAAAAAAGAGATTTAAAGTACATATTAAGGGCAGTGTTTAGTTGGGGGTGGTGGGGTGGTGTTACTATTTTCCATTGTAGTGCCACTCATTTGGGTACATTTCATTTTTTGTTAATCTTTTTTGGTTTTGTTTTGCTTTTCAATGAGAACCAAAAACCTTTGGTTATACTTAGCATATAGCATAAAATTCAATTTAAATAAACAACCCTGAAAGGGTTCCAGTGAGGAAGCAATCAGAAATTTGTAAAATTATACAGACTGTAAACAAGTAAAGAACAAAGCACTCTAGGTATTAAAAGCAAGTGGAAGCAAAAGTCACTGTTTCAAGATGGTAATAGAGTAAGACCAAAAAACAGCCAACACCATCAGATTGACCTACAGTCTAAAGGCAGATAATGTAGAGGACTTTTTTTTTTAATTAGAAGGCTAAAAATATGAAATGTGAAACTTCTGCAAAACAGAAGAAAAGGGGGGAAGAAGTGAATTCATAAAACACAAAATACATCAACATTGTGGCTAAGCAAAATCCATGTAAGTTTGGTGCCAGTAACCCAGTCAATATAATTTCTGATGGTAAACAGCCTGAAAGAGGTGGCTGGCCTTTACTGGGGGAAGAGAATAGATCTAAGTAAATCCCATGTGAAAAAGAAATGAAAAACATCTGCTAAAGACACAAATGGTTTGTTGGCTGACGTCAACAACGGGAAAGCTTCCAGTATATCAGCTCTGGGCTTGCCAGCAGGTGTTGTTGCAATTATTCAGAACAATTAGAGGTGATATTTTCAAAAGCACGGAGATGACAGGGCCAATAAATAAGGCAAGCATGATATTGTCAACAACTGAAATGTAAGTATTTCTCATAAATCTTTTGAGGACCTGTGCAACTCAGTATTTTAAAGCTAGCCACCAGGTCCTCAAATTTTACCCATCCTACTAATAGGAAATAATACCCTCTTCCATGATGGATGCCACTGAAATCCCTCAACCAACCTGATTTCTACAATAGCTCCTTTCCTGTGGAGTAGAACCTCCCCTTGACAGAGAGAACTATAACTGTGAGCAAATACACCAGATAATATTTTCAGACAGCACGTAGTTGAGTGTACTTATTTATTTTTAATAAGCATGAACTTTCGCTGATGTTGACATTCATTATTATTTAGATTAACTAACTTGATTAGTCTCATTACAATTTTTTTCTTTTCCTTTGCGGAAGATCTCCAGTATTTGTATTCTTTCACTGTGCCTATGCTTCAGCTTAGAAGGAGGCATAAAACAGCTCTCATGTTTTGGTGTTGGGTTTCTCAATATAGTTTGAGTATGCCTATGCATACAGTATTTTCTAGCTGGGCATACAGGTTAACAATACTTCGTAGATAAACAGCAAACATGGCTTAAACTTACCTAATCCTAAAATCTCCCCTTTTTTGCCATTAATGAACTGCATTATGCGCACCCATCCTCATCAGGATTACTTAGAGAAGGTTCTCAAAATTATGTTCACATCATGATTTGCTGTCAAGCCTGATTTAAATTGCATTCGCAATTCATTCATCATTTTAAAAGAAAACAGAGCTTGTTTTTTTTTAACCACTCATCTTTCTAACTACCTTGGATAAGAAAAAGTCTGTAAAAAAAACCAAAGACATGATATGTCTTGCATAATTCTGAACCAATACATTACTGCTCACGGAAATCAACCGATGAGTACAGTGGCTTCTTCACACTGAGCTGCATCATGACCACCCATCCCTTGATTTGCTGTCTTGCTGTTAGTTTTACAGCTGACTTCAGTGGACTCTGCCAAAAGCAAACCTCTCTGCCATTTACATCACGCCCTGCATTTCATGGAAAACCTGCACTGAAAAGCAATAGCAATTTTTAATTCATTCGAGTAAGAGAGCTAGGCAGATGGCTCATGGCAAATACTGCTTATTTCAATGTTATATTATTGAGACATCTCCTAGATGTATAACCCAGCCTTAGGACCAAGACTCAGTCCCTCCTCCCTGGCATGTTTTATAAAGTACTGACTCAGTGCAGGTGGAGTAACGACACCACAGTTCATGTTTCCTTTTTATAATTAATTTCCAATCATTCATATCCTTCGAGCTGAAAGTTAATTACATGCTCAAGTCACTTACTCTGAGATTAAATGATACCAATTCCTTGCATGCTTAGAATAAGTTACTTAGCACACTCTCAGCTTTCATCTTAAAAACATGTGCGTTGCCGTTTGCCTCAGGAAAGACACATTAATGGAGACTTTCAAAATCTTCTCAGGATGCAAATTGTTATTTAAGTGTTAGATATTACTTTATTCTAAAGGGCTGTGAGGGTAGAAAAAGTAAGGATGCTGATAACTGCCAGAAATACTAAAAAAAAAATCTATGAGAGAAATAAGACCTGGTAGTGCAAGTATAGGATGAGGAGTGGTTTGACAGAAGGGATGCAATGAAAAATCGCTATTTGTCTTACAAAGTACATTTTCTTAATCTACAAGTTTAAATCGAACAAAACAACAAAAAGTTTTTCTTCCAGCAGCCTGCTTTACAAAGCACACCTGAAGTCATGCTGCAGGCTCTCGGGCTCACATTAGAAAGCAATTAACAATTTTGTTGACAATCAACAAACCAGAGTAAAATCCAGCTCATTTTCTCATACCACTACAGAGCAGATAATAGTAAAAAGTCATCACCATTTATTTTTGCACTATGGAAAGCAGAAGTATCTTGGAAGACAGACAGATTTTGGATCTCTGGAGAAGGATGATAGCATTTGTGCAGAGCCATTTTCTGACCATATATGCACTTTACAAACAAATCCCCTATTGCACACCATCCTAGCTGGAGTTGTTAAAAACTGGGGAAGTGACTGCATTTGAAATAGAATCCTTTTCAAGTCACATCCAATGGGTATGAGATTTCCTTCCCTCAAAATGCTGAAAAGGGCTGCAGAAAAACTCTTTGCCTTATGAGAGACGCACAGCTGCTCTCGGTGGCTTCAGGAATGGAGACAGCACCTGCCGTTTAATGCCTGTGCTATTATAAGGAAATAAGAAACATCTTTTTTTCTAACTGGTATAAAATAAAGCAAAATTCTTATACCATACATGCAAGAATAACCCTTTCAAATTCATTCTGTAATGCTGAGAAAACGTGATGTAAAAGCTACTCTCAAACCCATGATGACCTTGTGCACAATGTGTGGGGGAGACAAGCAGCGTGAAGGAGGAATAGAGATCGACTTCAGCTGGAACTTAAGCTGGCCTCATTCTTACTGGCACAAGATAGCTGAAGGCCACAGGTCTACTTAAGCAACCAGAACTACAACACTACGCATGCATCAGACTTACAAGACCTGCACTTTTCAGCACAAGGAGAAAGGAGTTATTCTAAGTGAAAATCATCCCAAGTGAAAGGCATGGCATAGAATCTCACCTCGCGACACTCACCTCTGCAGGTGCCAGGACCCTGGGACAGCTGATGAGGCTGAAATGGACTGCCCACCAACTGCACCCACCACGGACTGCTCCCAGGATTGCTGGCCACGAGCAGGTGCCAGCAGAACTGGTTTCCTCCAAGCCTAGGCGACAGCAGAGCTCTGGGCAAAAGGGGGGCTACCCACCTTTGGGACAGCCCAGACCAGGTTCAGTGCGCTTGCCCCTGCTAAAGGCTCTCACAGCACCAGGAGAAAGAGTATTTTAGCACACACAAAAAATTAATTAGCAAGAGAAAGGGTTACAAGCCCCATAATTCACGGGTCCCACATTAATGATTAGCTAAGTGAACGAGCTGCCCAGTTGGTAATTTGATTCGTTGGAAAGGAAAAGGCACTCTACGGACCTTGAAAGGTTTTAGCAGAACTGCGTGTCCCAGGTCACCCTGCTTCCCCCTGCCTTCACCATCTCATTGTCAAGCTCAATTTGCCAGCAAGGTCCTGACAATAAACACAAAGATACATTTCAAGGTTAGTAGGCAAAACTCTTAGTGGATGTCATCATGAGCCATTGTAGTGATGAAATGAAGGCGACGCAGTGTTGGAAAGGGCTGGGGTTTTTGTTTTGCTTTGCAAATGGCATAGTTTTATTCAATTATCACTCTTCATTTATTTTACCTTCATCATTAATACTTCATATGTACCTATGCTGCTAAAAGTAAGCAGAAAAACATTCCTGGGAAGTTGAAGGATATTACTTATTGCTTGGAGGGAGAAATGAATGGTCTGCTAAACTCTCTAGATACTGATATGTAATTTTCCAAGTCAAAGCACTGGGACAATGTGCTTGTTAATTAAAAATCACACTTTATACTTATGCTTTCTGAGGTGGGATGAAATACAGTAAATAACTATGATTCACTGGCTTATTTCCATTTTTATAGAAACCATGGTCCCACTTCAGTGCCCTGGCACATAGTGCAAAGTGTAAGTAAGGGGTATTCTGACCTTAAGTGAGAGATTTCAAACATATGGCCTGTGGACCAAGTAACAATGTAAGCCACAAGGATAAAGAAAAATTGGAGTATTTGTTCTCTGCTGCAAGAAATGCATTCTTGAGTGCCAGTTTGACACAGGAACAACAGGCTGAAGACTTTGAATTTGCACTTTAGAACACAGTAGTCACCCAGTCCTTCCTCTTCATGGTCACTGTCTGAAGCACTGTTATTTTGTTGAGGTTATCCATGTTAAAGTCTGCCTCTATTTTCCGACATGAAAGACAGCATCCTAACTAAAAAGCACATTAAAAGCTCCAGCTCTTTTCCCAAATCCTTCTTTCTGTATAGTCAAGGAGGTTCCGTGCATTTGTAACTCCTAAAGTACAAGAATGTCAATGTACATCAGCGGTCAAGATGTGTCTGAGACTACCAGTATTCAGTAGTTTTAACTATAAATCGCAAAGAAGTTAGCAACGGCATGATATTTTTTTTACACAAATATTAAAAACTTCAAAGAAATTTGAAGCAGCAGCAGTGCACAAAAAAACCATAATTCTAAATGGCGTGAAAACTTGAGTTTTCTTATGCTGTTAAGTACTCTCATATGATGTCACAGACTAAGATAAACTTGAAAGGACTGTTCACACTGCAAATGCTATTTCTAAACCAGAATTAACGAGCAACCACACGTAATTCTCTGCATTCTTGGTTTGCCTAAGTGAGCACCGGTTAAGCAACTAAGTCTTGCTCAAATAAGAGTGGACTTCCTCTATGCAGGGAAAAAGATAAAGGTCAGTGATCAAGGGACTTGGTGCCCACAAATACAGTGTTCTGTAAATGTACGTGCTATTGACTGTGCACCTGCCCTCAGGCTAAGCAGCATTTCCCTTGGATGTTAAATACTCTCCTGGTATCAAAACGTAACATTGTCCATGCGACTGCTTTAACCAAGTTTTTCCCAGCGACAGGTGAAATTCAATACTAAGCAGCACTTGGTAGGGATTTGCAAATACCAATCAAACTGAAAAATCCAATACTCATTACCCATCCAAGGACTAAATTCTGATGCCAGCTCAGTTTTTAAATTTTCATGGCAGTGTGCCAGTAACATCGCTGTACAGGGCACCTGCAGGCAGGGTTCAAAAGTGCTGATTAGGAAGGTTTTTCAGGTTAGGAAAATAACATGGCCATTCATAAATTTAAAGGTGGTAAGGAATAGAAAACACGAAATCACTTCTGTGAGACATGGGAGCCAAAGAGGAGCTCTCTGAAAGAGGGAAAGAGCACTGACTCCCAAAACATAAATGGCTTCCTTGGCTGCATGAGCACATTTTTGCTTTTTTTTATTTGTTCTCAAGTTTATTACAAAACCTGAAGCACTCCCAAAGTCATCAAGAGCAAGCTATGGTAATGAAAAAATGGAAGGTGCCACTCTTCTGACACTGAAAAGTATTGCAACTGAGGCAACACTGGCATAAAAAGTAAATTTATGCCGATTTTCCCATTTCTGAGAACACAGATATTTTTAAAAGGCCAAAACAGTGCAGAGGATACCAGTTTGAAGATGAAAACAAATACTTCCATGTTTATTACTAGGAAAAACTTTGCCCCAAATGATGTCTGAATGGAAAAGAATATTACAAAACAAAGAAACCCTAAACCCAAACATAGGTTTTACTCTTCAATCTCTTGAAACCAAGATATTTCAAAAGTATTTCTTCAAAAATCACAGATGGAAAGAAAGAATACCCAATACCCTGCTCTGAATTATAGAATTTTCATACAGAAATTTGTATTTCTTGGGACAGATCATGAAACACAGAAGGAGTCTATAGCCCAGGCATTAGAAGAGTCACTTCCAATATGGGAGATCCAGGTCTGAGTCCCCAGTTCAATAAGCATCTCAGCATACATACAAAGAGAAACAGCCACAGGTGGAGAGGCTTGAAGTGCTCAGGTACAGCGTGGGAAATGAAGCCCCACATCCCTGACCTGAATCAGACAAACTCATGAGATTAGACTTGAACCCTTCACAACCCACATATGTGCTCTCTGCAGCAGGTATTGGCCGGTTAATGTAATGGTCTTTGTGGTTTTGGTCCAGACTATAAACACATTCCCAGATCCAAGACAGCTTTCCAAAATACATTTTCTTCAAAATTGATGTGTTACAAGCGAAGTTCCCATTTGGGCACACAATCATTAGGAATAATGTCAGAAATCATGCTCAGCCCTCTCCCCACCCTGATAAATCACCACCCCTGCCAAAGGACTACCTTTATCCTTTGTGCAGTGTGAGGACTCCAAAGTACTACATTCAACCAAGGCATGCAACTATTTTTATGAAGCTATCTTTATATATGCCTCTTTTTTTTTGAGAAAAAGTCTCACTTTTTTCACACTTTTTTTTTTTTGACTATGTCATAATCTCATTTCCCCTACAAAAGCAGAGCTTTTGTGTCAACCTGATTACCGCATTGTGATGGGGACTCCTCAAAGAGAACATGAGAGCAAGATAAACAGCAAGACAGCACAACGTGAAAGAAAGCATCCCACTTTATACCATCCCTTGAAATGCATTTCCTAAAGCTGAAATTGTACAATGAGTTTCAAGATCCAGAAGGACTCGAAAAGGGGCAGGCTGGCTTTTGACATTCAAAAAACCAAAGATAAGCCAAGTCCAACCCCAAATGCAAACTGGTTGCAAAGAAACACAGCCATGGACATGACTGTATTTTTATGTCTATGGTCCTGCTCCAGTTACTCATGGGGGAAGGGGCATAATAAAAAGTGTTCACCCTACTGTCCTTTCCCATGAAGCTTTCCCAGCCATCTGTCTTTTAAAACCTCTGGAAGATGACCACAGCGTCACTCACCCTGGGAGTTCCTCCCATCCTAGCAGGTAAACACTGACAGCCCTCCCAGGCATGTCCACAACAGTCCAAAAGCCCCAACATTAACCCCTGCAACACCCAATGCCGTTCAGACTCCTGCAGACACAATGCTAAAGAGGCAGCGTGTGACTTTTCTCACCCCAGCCTCAGCAGGTAATTGGACTTTCCATGGATAATCCCAGCAATCAGAGAGAAAATCTCTGCCTCCAGCGTGACCCATTAGCACAGAGTTCACTGATCAGTAGGTTAACATGCCATTAAAGCATCTCTCTGTGGGGCTTAGGAAGGGTCAAGAAAACTCCATCACAAAGAACAAAAAATACCTACGGAGCTCATACATGGTTATATCAAGATCCTCATGAAAAGGTCAAATTCAGCTCAGAGGCTATTCCCTTCCCTGGAGCGAGGCCAGCAATATCTGTAGTCCTGGTACTTTCTCCACATCTTGCCTTGCATGTCCCTTAAATTCGCAAAATACGAAATGTTTTACTAAATTATATGGGAAAGCAAACAACCTATCTCATTGTAAGGTCAGACGGGTACCATGCTGCTTTAGCTACTCTGCAACACTGTTCACACTTGCAGTTTACGGTCCCTGGTTTTAAAAGAGAGACCTTTTTTTACCTGTTGCCAACAGGAAAGACACATAACATTTAGGTAATGATGTGCACTCAGCTACTGAAGTAGCTACCTCAGCTACTGAAGAACAGTTTATGCTCTGTAAGCACCATGCAGGTTCAGCAATGGGGCCTCAATTCTGTGCCTATAGTGGTAAAAGTAACAGTAGCAGTAAAATACCATCATAATAAAACCTGTCCAGGCTGTGATCATCTAGGGATGTACAGCCACTGAAACTCTGAGGATGTGGACTGATGCCTTATAATCTGCTGTGTCCAAATACACTATGCTGAGTCCTTTTTCAATAACTTTACTTTCCCTTATTCCTTATTAGTTGCATTTTGGCCAAGGTACTAGACAAAGAACATCCACGTAACCTTCAAACTGAAGCACAGATAAATTTGGGTAAGGAAGAGGAAAAAAACTAGGAGGTTTCATCTTGCATTTATCATTTATTTATAAAACTCAAAGAGATGTGGCAGTGCTGTCCTCTATGAAATACACTAGTTTTAAGGCAGTTGATTCTTTATCTTTTTTATTTTTTTCAATGCCCTGTACCGGAATAGCTCTGTAATGAGAGAATTTCCCAGCAGATTAGTTTTATTAGTGTTAATTGTCCATTTAATGTACGTTTCTGTCTCCCCTGTTGCATTTCCCAATGTAGTTTTTTAATGTTTCTAGTGATAACAGTGTCTAATCAAAATGTGAAGTAAGTGATACACATTAGGAAATAATGATCATCATGACCTTTAAATACAGACATGGTTTTCTACAGGTTCTCATATAGACTGCTTTTCTTATCTGGAAAACACCACTCTTCTTGTCATTTACTTGCTAAATCTTAAATGGGTGGATAGTGGCTCATGTTATGCACCCCATGCGTGCAAAACATTGGTGTTAACAAGTACAGCTAAGGGTCTAACGTGAGCTCTGTCTTGCATTTCCTTTTATTTGTTAGCCTGAGCCGCAAGCTTAAAGTTATTTCAACAGACTTTTGTTTTCAACACATATTCAGTATGTGTCTAACACCCTCTGAAGTTGCAAGCCACCCTCCCACTCAACCCCAAAAATCTTCAACCAGTGCCAAAGTCTATATTTTCTTAACTTAAATAAGTAATTCCAGGGCTGTCAACTGATAAATTTCATTCAGGGAAACGCTGTGTTCTTTAAGCACATTAATCTTCTCTGAACTAACCATAGTAAACATCAATGTTGAATTGTACAGATTTCACATGTTGCTGCCAGCAGAGAGTTTCAGAAGAATTATCCCCTTTTTAGGTAACCTGGCTTTTAAAATTACACCCTAGAATACGCAAACAAAGAAGACTAATGAACTCAGCAGCCTGTATGTATTGAGGAGGCTGTTGAAAAAGATACTGTGAGTAATGGAAAAAGGTTCATTTTTCAAAAGCTGTAGGGAGCTGCCTGTGTGAAGGTAGGCGAGGAAGAATCTCTCTTTCACTTTGGTTATAACAGTTTGCTGTAAACAATCATTTCCTCTCTGTTATCAGGGAATATCCTGCAGGAGCGTGTGTTCTATGTCACCTTGACCAATTCACGAAGGAAGGGGAATTTTTATCTCCTAATAACCTACTCAGCTCCCCACCTTTTTAAAAATTATTCATTTTTTAAACTGAAGTATGTAAGAACATCCATTAACTACTGTCCTGCTCCTCAGAGAAAGACTGAGCATTGACTCTGATTGCTAATATAACAAAAGACAGAAGTTTGAGTCAAACTTTTTTCCTTATTTTCTTCTGCTAAAAGCAGTGCACATAAGGCAGCAGTCTTGCCATGCAAGTACAACCGGCTATGCACGGAGAAACAGATGCTTTAAGCCACAACCTAGACATTACCATGAGACAGTATTTTAAATGACCCACGCTACTTTCAGCAGGGGAAGCACACTCTGTGTGTGTATTGCTTTTCTGATGCTGACTGACCTTTTCAAGCATGTTGCTAAATGAAGAAACTACACAACATTCCTCTGTAACTGTACACGAACCCCCCACATGCAGAACATCTTTACACAAAGGCAGCACTACGCCTCAGTCACAACACCAAGCTCTTGATGCGGCGTCCTTGGAGAGCAGTGAGCTGGCTGGGACACTGGAGGTAAAAGTGACACTAAATCAATTACTTACCCTCAAACGTCTTGTTTTAAATCTGTTGCTTCCACCTGGCCATAATGTGAAGCAGGACTGCTACGATTCAGAGAGGAGATTAAACTTGGCACGGGGGTTTTATTTAATGTTGCTTAAATAACAGAAACCTGAAATAAAATTGCCCTCAGTTTGGCCAAGATTTTTCTTGCACTCCCTCCCTGTCTCTCTCTCCAGGACTGCTACGTAGTTGTCTATAAATACTGGCCCCAACACTTGCTCAGTGCTTTCCTTGCCCATGGCACAGGTCGGTGTTAATGTACACCGCGGCACGGCTCAGATGAAGTTCTCAGCTGCTCAGACAAAGCCATGGATGGGCTCCCCACCCCTCCTGCCTGGAAATACCATCCTGCTGCCAGCTTTACAGATGCTGCAGGCCTTTCCTGCAGGCCCAGATCAGACAGAGAAGGGTAATTATGAGGCTCATTTGAAAAAAAAAATCAGCTTTTTGCAAACAGGTGGAAAAACGGGAGGGAGAAGGAGGAGGAAGCACTTTTGTTTCAGCTCCCTTTACAGTGCATATCCAGCTATGATTATAGAATTTCATTCCCAGGAAATGTGGATGTGAAAAAATTCTGCAAAAATGTTCTCTATGAAACAAGTTCTTCAAGTTGAATAAAGTGTGTGTCTGTCACGGAATTCACACAAGAGCACTAAGATTGTATACGTATTCACAGAGGGATGAAGAATAAATATTAAGGCTGTGTCTCAAAATTTCTGTCAGTGGTCAGGTTTTAGGTATCCAAATTCACATTTAATAATTATGCACAATATGACAGTAAGCATGAGACATTACTGGTGGCAGGAACCTATAATCCTGCCTTGCAATAAATAAAAGCTTCAAAGTTTAAAAATCAGAAAAACATAAACAGAATTACATCTCTGTAAACCCAATGAGAAACTGGGCTGTTAAGAGATGGGTACCTTGAAACAGAAAACTAAGGGAAATTGAAAAGAAGATGGCAAGATCAGCACAAACAAATATGTATTTTCTGCATGCCCTCAGTGTACACTGTGGGCAGGCACCACAAATGCAGATAAATGTCCTGCCTTTCATCAATACATTGGATGGCATAACTGGGAGGTGTGCCCCATGTCATAACTGCATCAACACTAAGAACTACAGGAGTTTATCTTAAAATCAATGTCTTTTTAAGGCAGCTTATGACCATGAAATACTCCTTGTCAGGAGTACCTGACATACATAAATACCTACACATAATACCCATACATAACACATATATTAGGTATTGTATTATTTAATACCCTTACATAATACCTATACATAAATCCCAGTCTGCTCCAAGGCTTATAGGACCATCAAGCTTGTGTGATTAGACAATGCACAGCCTGGCATAATCCCGTGGCCAGCATCCCTGCCCACCTTTGAGGTTACCACTGAGGTTGTGGCCAGTGCTTATCCATCCATTTGCAGCTCTGTCAAGCTGAAGAAGTTTTAATAGCAACTTTGGAATAAAACAGAAATTTCATCTCCTGCATCTATATTGAAAGACGTGTTAAGTCTTACTGCTTTACTTCCACTGCTTTCATCAACAACAGCTCTTGGAAGTGCTTTTAGTACCTTGTGCACATAGTTAAGGCTCTTCTTTCATACGATTTATTTATCTTTACTGCGCAGCTTGAAAAACTAAGATGATCATTAGTAATACACCACCACTGAAGCTTTGTTTAAATGGACACTGTTTATAAAATCTTGATTTAGAAGCTTGTCACTGATGCCACAGAAACCTTTTGTATTTAAATGAAAATACATTTGGATGACATGGGTAATTGCTAAGCCTTGGTGAAGTGCCAGATGCAAAGTGTAACTAATTTGCTCATTACAAGTTTCTCAGTCATAAAGCTCCTACACATAGTTCTCATCCTCAATCATGTACATGACAGTTTCATAATATCATTCCATCAAACTTTTAAGCTGCCACAAATAAATCCCTGCAAAAAACAGAAACCAGAGTGGTTTCATAAAATTGAGCAAGATATTGAAGTATTTATCATAGCTTTATGTGTAGTATAATGTCAAAAACTTACTCTTGGACATCTACATCTGTAAAACAGGGAATTATCTTAGATTTTTTTTAGTTTTTCAGGAGAAGCCCATAATTTTAATGAAACATGCACATTCCTGTACTTCTGTAAACAAATACACAGCATCACTTTACCATACCCCACCACTACCGTGCCACACAAAAAGAAGCAAAAGAAGACATGTAAACAAGAGTGAGGGGAGGATACCACAACTACAGCTATTAGCAAAGGCTGGATTTATAACCATCTGTTTATTTGGCATTGTACGTGCAGAGGGGTTACAGCACAGGTGACAGCACAGAAGACCAGCATCACTTGTTATCAAATGATACAAGGACAGTGTGTTGACAAAAAATAAGAACTTAGCGTGCTAGAAAAGTCTGACAGCACTCAGAGGATGACTGCTGGACGAGGGCAAAGGAGGAAGAGCAGTGCTAGTCAGACACTGAAGAACAAAAGCCTAGTTTTTTAACAAAATGTCAACAGAACCTCTTAACATTCACAGGCAGCCTCCCAGTGTTAGAAACAGCAACTTACATTAAAACCTCACAGCTGAAGTGTGCATAATACAGAAGAATTAGACACTAATTTAGGTCTGCCTAAAATGTTTTCTGAGTTTCTGAAATCCTCCTACGAAATTTTCAGGAACAGGAGAGCTTTGGAGTAAATGCCAACTGTGCATTTTTAGGTCCTTTCGTACTAGGAAACTAGTAGTGCCTTTCCTACTTTGATCACTGAAGTCAATGGCACCAGCCATGACATCCAAAATTAAACATATGCAAGGTTTACCTCAATCACAGCCTGCAGTTTGTAAAAGAATAGCCCAGAAAGAAAAATGTGAATTTATTACTGCATTATTACTGCTGCTTTTTTGCTTGCATTTTGCACAGCCAGCAACTGCAATTTGATAATGAGACAGTTGTTACCACATCACTTAAGCTCGAGGTCTTAAAATGCAATCTGGCTAGCCCTAAATCTAGAACTAACACTAATATTAATCAGAGGTAACAGGCTTACTTGAAATATGCCAACACTATCATAAATTTTACAAGGCTGTTGTAGTTATACAAGATAATCCCCATGGGACACAGAACTGTAATTGAACAGTATGGACCAGTACAGTTCCAAAATGACCTTTTAGCAAGAGAAATAATATCAAAGTTTCATAATCACCCAGTCTGACTTAAAGAGAGGAAAAACCTGCTGAATGAGTAACTTGAAAAAAGAAAACCAGTAGTGTGAAAGATTCAAGTTATTTGGAAAGAAAGAAAGGAATGCATCCAGCAGTAAGGAAAAATTATTTCCAGTAATGCTATAAAACTGAAAGATTGTAGCAGACACTAAAATCCAAATTGTGCCCAGAAGCCTGGGTTTCTGCAACTATAAACCAGTTTAAATACTGAAAAATATTCCAAATATTCTGTGTATTTTTAAAAGCATCTTATTCTGTTTTCTTTCATTACATCAGTTATGATTCACTAAATCAAGCCAAAAGTTCTGAAACCACAAAATAGCTTTAAAGGTCTGCAAGATTACTTTTAAATCCTTTGAAAACTGCCTTAGCATATTGTGCCTCAACAAGCACTCAAACACCTTATATGAAATTTCATTACTGTATGAAAATCTCCATCTGCGTCTTCATGCACACCGTGGTTTTATTCCATATAATGAATGAGTGAATTTTATCCTCGATTAAATTAAGGCTTCTTCCTTGGCTATTCCTGCCACACAGGGAAAAAAGTCAATGCTAAAAGCCAAATGTAGATTATGAGTTCATCCCACAGGTTCAAGAAACCTGTGGGGCTTGCAGACCTAAAGCTGTCCAAAGTTCTACTAGCAGTAGACTTGTTTTTCTACCTCTCTACTGACCATTTTCACATAGGATACCTCCTGTGTTAGTCAAAAATAGCTTAAATCATTTGACTTCAGTGTTGTTTAAGAAAGGTTTGTTTCGAGATTTAGTCTCTCTGGCAAGGAAGTGTAAAGTACAAGACTAATATGGTACACCATGACCATAATGTTCTTCCGATTTTTCAGTGGTCAATAGTCATCTGAAGGTTCCTGTTGCATTATAGGAACATACTGCCAGTATCCAACATCCCCGTATTGTATGTAAATTAATCAGTAAAAGATAGATAATTCGAATTATTTTGAGTCTGTTTCTACTTTCTGACTCTGAATTTTTTTTTCTCCTTAACTTCTGAAGTTTACCCAAAATTAGAAGTTTAAGGCATCCTATAGAAACATCACAGAAGTAAGTTTTATCTGTATAGGCAGTACTTACATTTCCTAGTTTAAAGAAGGAAGAGGTATATATTGGAATTAGCTATTGTGTGTCACACCCTGTAAAAGATGGCTTACACTCCCCTTTAACTGGAAAGGTGAGACAGAAATCCTTCACAAATTTTTCTTCTCTTCTTAATAAATGAAACTTTGAGTGAGCTGAGCAGATGACTGAAGCAGTACGACCAAATTCTATAACATTCGGTAGTGTTACCTTTCATCCAGCCAAGAAAAATAAGAGAATAAGCGCCTCTGAGGGTTTTCATAATGTAGCTAAAGCTTAGACAAACCTATATTAACCACACAAGAATAGCAACATCTGTCATCTAGGCCGGCACACTTTCATACGTGAAATTGTGGTCACTCTGAGTTTGAGCCTTCAGTCTTCATCACGGCCTGCTCTGCACAGCAGGAAAGTTTGACAGCTGTGCAGACACTAATGAAGATGGCTTCAGTGTGCTTTTAGGAAATCCAAAGAATTTAAAGACATTGAGTTATTCTTACATGCATGCAAATGCTGTGATGGATTGGATGTTGGTCTTCACTGGTGAACAAGGAAAGCAGGGTTAAGGCAACACTTGGGTCACTAATAACAACTTGCAAAGTCTTGGAAGGCTGAAGTCAGAGGAGGAGGATTCTCAGTAAAGAAGACAGGATGTCTGTAGGTCTAGTCAAAAACCTTTTTAGCGAACTGTGGGAAAAGATGCTGGTACATACCTCAGCTTTTACGGCCTGAGGTCAAGCATAAGGAATAGTTTTTAGCACACTTTATGGCAGGGTAACTCTTTACACTTAACAAAAATTCCGTCCTCATCTCTTAAAACTGATGAACTGCAGGCCAATGCCCTAGTGATTGTTTAGTATAATAATGTTTGTCATTTCCTCACTCAGCTGACACTCATTTGAGACACCAATCTTTAAAAACAAAGTTAGTCAAAATATGTAGCAT
The DNA here is from genome assembly GCA_013398855.1 of Mohoua ochrocephala. Lineage (NCBI taxonomy): Eukaryota > Metazoa > Chordata > Aves > Passeriformes > Acanthizidae > Mohoua > Mohoua ochrocephala. The sequence goes on along the minus strand of VZTA01006618.1, from coordinate 54,217 downwards.
TCATTTTTAAAATCTAAAACTAGTTTAGTTCTTTAATCAGAGAGTAAATCAAGAGTAATCTTTCAGCTATATCACTGTGCTCGCCTATCCAGAAATGCCATAAGCCACAGAAGACATAGCTATAGCCAAAGACACCTAATACAAAGGAGACACACCTATGGATGACTTGTTTGGAACGCCTTCTTGTTGAATTATTTCATATAAAAGGTCAGTAAACAAGCTGAACCACATAGTCTAAGCACCAGGGTGACATTTACTGTAGAGTTAAAAAAACTGTTACCGGTACCTTGCCACTTTGATACTTCTCTGCATCACATCATCTTTGACTGACTGGTAAAATTAGGAGATCTGTTATCACAAAGAGCTAGTTTCACAATAATGCACAAGATGGTGAGTTCTTATAGTGAAAATAAATCAAGTGGTATTTCTTTTACACTGAACGAATCTAGTCCATAATGCCAGGATTTATAGGACTAAATGACTGAGCAGTGAAGGCAAACTGATCATGTTAATGATTTTGTTTTTATTTTTCGGAGATGTCACTGTTTCCTAATGTTTCACGCAGGTTTAAAAGCTGTCCATATGAACAAACACCTGGAAAAATGCTGAAAGTGGGGGAGAGAAGGCAGAAGGGCAGAATGAGTTGTTGCAGACCTTCAGTGGGAAAGCAAACGTGCAAAATCATTAATTAGCAGAGATCATTTTCAACACTCTAAATTTAGGTGACACATTCCTCCACGTATTCCTTTTGGAACACATGTATTCCTTTGTATGTATTCCTTTAGGAATCTATGCTAACAGAAGAAAAGGAGTTGCTGCCATGGAAGGGCACTCTGGAGCAGGTCCTTGGTTTTTGCACATCTTCCCCCACACCAGCAAAAGAAAGCAGACAATTGCCCTTGTAATTGTTTAGATGCATACATACACAAATCTGTGGAATCATCTGTATACCTAATACAAGTCAATGTAAGAAATTTGGTTAGAATACGGATAGAACTCTACAATGGCAAACTCCTTTCTAGAAACTCAGGGCAGCATGTTTAAAAGTTTTAATTCTATGTGAATTACAAACTGTAATGAAAGTGTCATCTTCCTTTAAAAAATGCTTCCTTAAATTTCCCTCCCAAGCTCAAAAATATGAGTTTAGTCATAACTAAAATATCACCAGTTACTTTCAAAGTTTATAGCATCCTTAACAAGCACCTCAGATACTGATTAAACACAGAACAAACAGAATTACTATCACTGAAGAAAACCGGCTTGCAAGAGTGAAGAGGAAATACTAAAACCACAAAAGGTCCCTTCCTTTATAAAGAAGACCACAGGATTCTCCGGATTCCTTCAAGTAACAAAGTTTTATGATTCCAGCAAAATAATTTGGGGGGAAATAGACTACAGACAGTATATTGCACACGGCTGCACACATTGTTTTGTTTCTGGAAAATGAAAACCTAGATCAAGTTTTGTGAAATCTGAACTTCAGGTTCCTGTGATTCTGGGTTTCTAGTTTCTTCTCCCCAAAGTGATGATTAGTCTGCTCTTGATTATACACTCTGATCTCTTCAGCTACCATGCCATCTCCTCCTTTTCAGGTTTGACAAGCACAAGCTCCATTTTTAAAAGCAGCACTGATTTCACTTTTATTTAGGTGTGCAAGGCAGATAATCTTAAGAGTGTTGTCAGTGGTGTCTGTGAAATTGCTTTAATCAAACATAACTCAAAAGAATTAGTATTGCAAATGCCTGAAGGAATAAAATTTTTAAAAACCACAAAACAACCAATTTTCTTTCTCCTCCTTCAGAATGCCTCTTTGAAACTCTGCACAAGTGCCAAACACCACAATGAAACTCTATCATATTTCATTCATCCTTGCATTATGAGCCATTCTAATAATCTTCACTCATCAAAGTGAATTCTATTCAGCTTTAAAGAATTTATCTGCAGGCAACTCAAAGTAAAGCAAAACTTGAATTTTTCAGGTTGGCTGCAGCTTTGTGAATCCTGCACTGTAACAATTGTTAGCTTTTGCTCTGTCCTAGTTTTGGCCAAGACAGGGTTAATTATTTCCAGTAGCTGGGAGGGGGGCATGGCTAAGGCCGGGATGTTATTTGATACCACCTCACCTCATTGCCAGGGGATAGGAGTAAGGGACTCTCACTTCCAGGGAGAAGGGTGTTCCTTCTGGTAGGAGAGAGTGTGATGGGAAAAATGGTCCGTTATTGTTTTACTTTACATGTAAATCATTTCCTTGTATCATACTTTTTGTCATTAATATTGTTGCTGCTACTGTTCGTTTTCATATCTCATTGCTGTTTCCAGTAAATCATTCTTACCTCAACCCATGACCTTTGCCTTTTGTGCTTTCAGTTGGTGGAGGAGGGGCAGCGAGTGGCATCATGGTTTTAGTAGGATTACTGAATTGGAGAATACCACTCCTAAACCACGATATGCTCATGAAGTTGATGGAAAACAGACCAATTTAATTTTTAATTTATGTTATTATCTTAAATATGCCCATCCATGATGTCTGTCACATCTGAGGAATTACAATATGAAAAAGGCCACTCTGTCAACGACTACTGCTCTACCACATGGGTGGGCCATGCTGCCATAAGGGCTTCACATGTTTAAGAACAGTTTTCACCCAAACACCATTTAAGGGTCCAACCTCACAGAACATTGAATCTACCCAGAGTAATTAACAGAAGGCTTGAACTGCAGAACCAAATGCTATTTATTTGGAGAAAACAAATATGCAAGAGCATTGCACTCCTTGCACATTAATGCGTGTAGAACGCATGGTGATGCATGAACTCACTGTTTATGAGAGTGGCCAGAGGGAACTGCCTCTTAGCTTAGAAGGGATGGGGTGGGAAAAGAACACTGAATGTACAGTGGGCCCTTCTAGAGGTCCATTATTAACTCTCCACCATATTCCTGTTTACAGGCATGCTCTTGCTCTTTCAGCATGCCATTGCTTACCTTTGACTCTAAGGGTCTTTGTTTCCAAGTAATAAATATTTCGGACTCCAGGGAGCAGACAGGAAGATCATACATGACTCCAAAAAATCCTTTACTGTTGATAGATTATTGTAAGCACTTATTCATTATTAGCTGAAATGCCACTGACTGCACACTTAATAAATAGCCTATTTGTTCTTTTCAACTGAAGCAATACTGTAAGAGGACTTTTGAAAGGAAGACCATTAAAAATATAAAGACATCACACAGCAGGTAATTTGCAGAATGTGGTTTCAGTTTTCTGTTCATTGCAACACAATCAACAAATGCTGCATCAAAATTTCTGCTGCTTCCATAAAATTTTTGTGTAGGGCAAGCTATTCATAGCTTTTAAAATGAAGTTTTCAAGAAACGAGGCATTGAGGTGAACTATAACTACACTTGTGTAGCTTTATAACAACACAGTCTAATAATTTCTGTCTTCTTTGTACAAAAACAGCAGCCTTGGTTCTCTCAGGGAATAAATGCTGTCCTGAAGCTCGAGACAACAAACAAGGTGAAGAGCCCACTTTGCGGCACACCACCAGCAAGCTGTCAGCACAAAAGCCTGAGCTATTGATACAACTGAGCATCCCCCGTTCTCCCCTTTTTGTTTTTAAAACGAGCCTAATCTCATTTAGAAGAAGAATTTTACAAGAAAATATTCACATTTAAAGTTCTTTTGCCTTAAGTCAGTCTGTATAAATATTTTCAGCTACACCCTAAATCATTGTTAATTAATCACTGCTTTTAAGACCACACTTAATAAACTGTGTGCTAGATAACTGTCTCTTAATGGCTACAAGAAGGAAAACAATCACAATTTAAATGCTTAAAAGGATTCCACACAATTAAGGAGTGGATTAGAAACATATTGTACGGGAGAAAGAGATTAACTGGGAAGGAAGAGACAGAAAGAGACATATTCAAAACACATGACTGTAGAGAGTTAAATTTTAAAAAGCACCAACCATACTCAGCAGTTAATGATAGTTAATTTGAAAGATTGACATATATCAGAGCTAATACTTAAGTGATCCATTCCCATAATAAAAGCAACTATATCACGTATACCTAATCTTCTATTTCAGTATTTAAAAATCCTTAAACAATAGGATATCCAAAAGTTTCTAAAACGCTTCTGAAAAAAATCATGTGCAGAGCTTGTACTCAAGCACAGTAAAACAACACCTGTAGGAAAAATGAAGGAAAACCATGTCTAATTGTGCCTGTTTGTTCATGGCATTGTAGGGCAGGGTCACTGTAGCACAAGTGAGCACAAATGAACTGAGCATTACCAACAATGAGTTTACTTAGGTTCCGCAGTCCATCATGTCTCCACTTTATCACTTTGGTTAAAAAAACCACACAACTATAACAAACAGCAAACAAGTCAAGAAGCTGCATCCATTTCAGCCTGCATTACTTAACGTATGAAGCTCTCTTTGAACTTCACCATCGGGCAGCTCACCGACTGAAAGGTGCTGATGGTTTGTTTTCATTTACTGTGAGAGTAAATTATGCCACTTATCTCCAAACACATCTCTCGTAGGTGCCTCATTTTAGTTCTGATGTTGGACTTGGCTGAACAGCTGCATGGCTGCCCTCACAGCTGGATGCAAGCTGCTGGACAGCTACACTACTCATAGCAGAAGGAAAACAGAGGTAATGATATGCAGTGAATGGGGCTTGTTTGAATCAGACTAAATATTTGGATTAGAGTCAAATTCTTTCTATAATACATATTGCAGGCATATGTGTGACAGTCAGAAGATGAGTTCATTGGAGGAGAAATATAACATAAAAGAATAATAACTACTCCAAATGCATGGGAAAAGCAAACTAACTACCTAAGTGTTTCTCAGACAAATGCAATTGATTCCTTTCTTACAGTCCTAATAGAATTAATTTTCTAGTAGAGGTAGTAACTGCAGTCTGGCATGCCTCAAATGTTGTGGAAGCTTTGATGATTCGATCATCGTGATGGGATGTCCTCATTTCCCCAGCTACACTTAACTCATGCACCTTCCTTTTCTTCACACAATGAATGTGCGAGATATTCTAATGTATCAGAGAGTCCCCCGATGTAAGATTTATTGCTACTGGGACAGATGTTATCCTTGGTTATGTTATCCAGAAAAAAATCCCACACTGACTCTGCTGTTGATGACAGCTATAGAACCACAGAGTTTACACTAATCTAACAGCAACTTTTTCTATAACCTTGTGATAAATCATGTCAACAGCACCAAGACTTCATGGCAAGTTTTGCTCCTTCCATGCTGTCAAGCTTCCTTCCTCCGAAAAGCCAAATTATTTCCTCTGAAATTACAAGTGCAGGAGAAACTTGGGGCACATTGGGTCTATCCTTGACATGAAATCTGAATGAGGTCCGAGATGCTCACCTGAGATTGTTTCACCCACTCTACAGTTAGTTATTGATCCACTTACAGAGATCTCATGAAAATTAGAGATTAAGTACCACCACCATTTTGAAATGGGCTTCAAATCAACTTTATATTACACTACTGCTCCTTGTTTTGCATTCTCAGACCCTCCCACGAGAAGAATGACTTCCAACCAAAAGATGACTTCCATTTTTATAAATGCAAAGTAATTCAAAAAGTTACACAACATGAGAAAGGAACTGATGAAACATTTCAAAAGCTGCGTTGGCAACAACAAAAACAATTTTAGTGTCATCTCAATTACTCATAAGTATTCACATTATCTAGGAATGCACAGTATGTTAATTAATGAAAGGCTGCTCTTACTTTTTTCAAACTACGTTTCCATGCTTTGCATCATTGTGGTTCAAGTCCGAAAATGGCAATACATTTCTTTATCGTGGAAAAGGATAATTACTTCTAGTATTTTCAGATCAGCCCAATAAATTGTTTGGTCACTTCTGATGAGAAATAAGATAGCTATCTTTAAGACAAAACTCCAGATTGTATTTATTATTTCATATAACCACACAATAGCTGAGGTTTTAAGGCACCTTGGAGAGCATCTAATGCAGCCATCCTATTCAGAGCAGGGCCACCTGGAACAGGTTTCTGAGGGCTTTGGTTGGATCGTGAACATTTCCAGGGATGAAGACTCCACACCCTCTCTGGGCAACTTTTGCCAGAGTTGGAGCACCCTCACAGTAAAAACTTCCCCCCCTCGGCCTTACGTTTAATCAGAATTTCCTGTATTTCAGTTTGTCTCTCCTCCTGTCACTGCGCAGCACTGAAAAGAGCCTGACTACATCCTCCTTGCACCCGCCTTTCAGATATTTGCACACATCAGTGAGGTCCCCTTGAGCCTCCTCTTCTCCAGGCTGAACAGCCCCAGCTCTCAATCCTCCTCCTAGGACAGATACTCCAGTCCCCTAAACATCTTCATGGTGCCTTCCCCGGACTGGCTCCACTATGTTCATGTCTCTCCTGTACTAGGCAGCCCAGCACTGGCCCAGGAACTCCAGATGTGGCTCAGCAGTGCTGAACAGAAGTGCAGGATCCCCTCCTCAGCCTGCTGGCAAGCACACTGCCCAGTGCAGCCCAGGAAGCTGTTGGCTCTCCTGGCCACCAGGGCTCATTGATGGATCACATTTATGTTGCTTCCTCAGCCTTTTCTATTCTCTGAGTTACTGTTCCGTGAATGTTGCTAATTCTTCAGTGCTGATTATTTGGATTTTATTAATTTGAGAGTTACCTCATACCAGTGAAAATTCCTCTCATTAGTCAAACATTAACAGAATCATTTAGTTCAGCAATCCAAAGAATCTTTTAATCTTAAACTTGATGGTTTTTTTTAAAAAAGGAAAAAGCTATGGGAAAGGGCAGGTGGATTGACAACAAAAGAATCTTCCAAAATAAACTATATAAAGGCATTGAAAATGCATCTGATCTAAATGATGGATCAGACAAACAGACAGAAAGAAGAAACAGGCAATGAATGGAAAAATTTTCACTGTGTACCACAATTTTTTGATTGACCACAGATCATAATTTATTCAGCCAGGTATGGATATTTCCACAATTATTCACAGTCTTGGACTCATTCTCCATCACTCTTCTCAACATGTTTTTGCAAAGGGATAAAATGTAATGAACACACAGCCATGTGTTCTGTTAAATTACTAAAAATGAGACTTCCAAGTTCGAGAAGTCATTGGCTATTTCCTTTAAAAAAAAAATTTTGTTTACAATTTTCCTGCATTATGCCTATATCACTTCCAAACTTTTACTGACTGGTTAGTAACTGAAAAGAATGCCAAAAAAAGAGGGAAAACTATTCCGAGTCCCATTTCATGCAGCTGGAAACTGATTTCATGACTACACAGCAAGGGCAAACATCATGGGGCAAGAAAGTAAATTATGGCCCATGGGGTTAAAAAATGAAGCCATCAAACATCTCTCTCTCTCTGTAATTATGTAACTGATTAAAAGCTGATTACCTGTATGCATTTGCTTGTTAACACAAGCAAGCAAATTTTGTCCAGCAATCTGGGGAGCCAGCAGCATAAGAAAGTATGTTTGTGTAGCTTTCTTGCAGCTTAAAATGCCACAACTAGTAATGGCAAAGAGAATTCAGAATTTTGATATATTGTTTATATATATATATGTCTCCTTATATATACATATACATAAACACACGTATCAAAAATTCAAGGAGCATACTACTTTGTGTGAAAAAGAGATACAGAGGGTCAATTTCTAGCTTTCTTGCAGAAACTTCCTGTCTTTGTACTTCCAAACATCACAGGAGCTGGGCTGGAATTGGTCACTAGCAATTGAACACTACTAATGGATGGACTTACAGATGTTCATAGTGGTCACAAAATCCTGGTGGGAAACCAGTCTCAGAGGAATATTGTATTTATATCTCACATAGCATTTGAGAAATGTTCAAGCTGTAGGAGCTGAAAGAAATTGGGCACTCTAAAGTGAGGGCCCATAAAACAATTGATTGTCTCATCTGTTGTGCCATATATCAGCTTCACAGAACCTCTGACAAAAACCTGGGTGTCTCATCTCTCCTGCAGCAAACAAGCATGGCTCAGCCAGATGTGCAGTTTGCAACCTTGGTTCAAGTGGACAAGAGGGTGTCAGCACAAAAATATTCAGCTGGGAGGAAGCGAGGTGGCATCTTTTAACAGAAAAAAATTGGAGGAATAAAAATAAAATATTTCAAGAGTATGATGCCTTTTGACTCTTTACTCTAAGAACGAACACTTTGCTTAGCAATCATGAGGGTTTTAAAAGCATTAAGACAGTTAACCAAGCCCGACACTCAGCTGGTATTTTACCTACTGCAAAACACAAGAAGAGAGAATGAAAAAGCCAGCATCTGGCTGGCTTTTTAACTTCTGAGTGACCATGATAAATTGTTAGTTTATTTGCTGACTGTGAACTATTTTTCTTGAGGAAAAATGCTTTCATCATTAAACTAAAAATAAAGCAGCTCAACGATTAGCTGCAAATAAGCAAAATTCTGAATGAAAACATTCTGGTAACGACAAATAGTTTAACTATTTTGTCTGGAAAAATATTTTTTTCCTAAGGAATAAATGCTGTACATAAGGAGTCATGTTTTCTTAAAATAAGATAGCATTTCTTAAACTTACAATTACATTTTTCTGCAACCGGGAGCTGAGACAGAGAAAAATAATTCTAGTCATAATATCCTGTGATAGAAAGGTGTTTGGGGTTATGATGTCCCCTTTCAATAAAGGAAAGATATGGAGCCCAAAGGAAAAATTTCAGATACTCAACACAACTGGAACCAGAAGGCTTCGAATCTCCAGGAATTGCCATTGATTAGATAACATGTGCCTAACTGGACTGACATTAGACAAAAGCACTTCTATCTCCTCTAAAATAAACAAAGAGATGAGAGAAGAACAGAGAGGAGGCAGCTCCTGGATTATCACCAGAAAAAGAAGGGAAAGATTTAGTCACCCATGATGGAAGAGAAGCAAACTGCCTGGAAGAAGAGGCTCTAAGAGTCTTCAGAGGCAGCTGAAGAATTTGGAATTAATGGATTTACTAAGGGAAAAGAGTAACACCAATCAACTCAGCCAGAATTAACATGGGAGAAGAGAGATTTAAAACATTTAATTCCCAGCCGAGAGAAGGGAAGCATGCATAAAGAATGGGTAAATATTTTAAAGCACAAGGTGTGCACGGCTGTGGAAGAGTGTAAGGCTCCTGTGTCTATAGTACAAAGTGATGTAAGGATACATGATGAAGAATCCTCAAGAAGAAGAGGAAACATTTTAAAAGTTATCTGGAGAAAAAAAAAAATCGTTGAAGAGTTAGCAAGAGGCAAATATCAAAAAAAAGGATTAATGTACATGTGCAAAAATTCACATTTTACAGCAACTAGAGGCAAGTCCCATCTACTGATTTATGTGGAGAAGAAAAAAGAAAGAAATTTTGCTAAAGTAGAAAAATGAAGCTAACTGCTAAAACCTAGAAATGAAACATTTGTCAAGGGGTTACAGATAAGGACAAGAGATAAATTTTGCAAGACTCTTCTTGGAAAAAGTTAAAATAATATAAGCTATATTTACCTTTCATTTATCAAAGAGAACAAATCCAGTGGATTTTATTTCAGTCTTCACAACCTTCGAAGTAGTTACATGAAAACTTGTGTGTAGTTGCAAACCAAGCAGATTCCATGTCAACCTCACTGGTCCCTTAATTTTTGATGCTGGTATTTTATCATCATAAAGCTATTCAGATTCAACAGGTTGACTTCCAAGCTAGTTACATCACCAAAAATATTAAACATTATTTGTTACTATTAGCCTAGATTTGGCAAAAGTCAACAAGACTACACTACAAGTTAGAATTTACATCTTTGAATTGCTACCACACTTGTCTCAAATTATGTCAGAGGGGCAGCAGTTCCAGCATTCAGAGTCCCTGTACACGATACACTGCAGTGTAATTCACAGCAGACCTTGCACTTTAAGCTTCCAGGGTGGCAGCTGTGTGTTTCATTATTTTTTAAAGAGAGATTTGGATGACACTGATTTGTCCCACATATGCAGACCTTACACTTAACTGCCTGTGTCAGTGTCTCTGCTGATTCAGGCCACATCTTCTGTTTCTCTCCTTGACTTTTCTTGGCCATTCATTAGCTTATATCAGACTTTCACCTTCTATTTTGGCATGTCACCATATTTATCAGTATTTCAGCTCCTAAGGAATACTTCACGCTGTAATTACATTGTTTTGCTTCTCCACCCTTGTGCACCAACACATTGTGCTTTAATCAAGGCTTGAAAACAACCTATCCACCCACTCAGCTAGCCAAATGCCAGAGTGTCTCCAGATTTTCAGCTTTCTTTTGGCTGTAAAATGATCCTCCAAACACAAATGGGTGGTAAACATCATAGCTGGCCTCGCATGTTTGCAAGCAAGTAAACAATTTTTTGGATACCTCTTCAGCTGCAGAGATGTGTGCCAAGCTGCAGCAGCTCATGGCTGCTCATAAGAACCATGCAAGATGCATCGAGAGCATCAAGAACAGCTGCCTGCGAGGATGGAGCAGCAATGAAAACTGCTGAACTCAAAGCAGAAGGATCTCTTCCTTCTCTTTGCGCAACAGAACACTAGGGTTTAGGCTCTTTTCAGGCCAATTTGTCACATCCTACCAGAATGCTGATATCAAGGATAATTCTGCCCTGACACTCATTGTAGTCCCGTGGCAGCACAGCCAGAAAAATCCTAGTACCTTCTGGTGGGAAGGGAGAAATTCCACTCAGAAATTCTGAGTCCTTCTCAATTCTGAGAAGGACTCAGAAAATCAGTCTGTTGGAGGGACAGAGGTGAAAGGTGTTGAGGCTAAAGGCTTTGAAGTTACTTAGTGATCTATGAGAGGAAGTGGACCAGCTCACACCAACTGAGACCAAACAAGGCATTCATGCCTTTCTTGGGGAGGCAGAAGAGTAAGGTACACCACACACGGCACAAAGGCACGGCATCTAACAAAACACACTTCTCTCTTTTTCTCCCTCACACCTTTCTTTCCTCACTCATTCTTGGTCTACATGTAGATTTAACACAGAGGCATCCCTTTTTTTCATGCTCAAATCCAAGTCCTCATCAGTCCCTGCCTCCGAACACAACAGGAAGAATGCCAGGCCAACTATTTTTTGCTCTGGCGCTTAGGCACAGGCTACATTTTTCAAGCCCTGGCTTCGGCCTCACTCTCTGGTCCAGTTCCTTGAGACGACACGACAGCTCACTCACACCTCATTCTGCAATGTGCAGAGAGAACTATTTGTTCTCTTGCTGCAGGAGCGTAAAAGCCAAACTGTCTTGGGACTCCAGGGCAGCCTGAGGCTCTCCCTGCAGCTACAGCCTTCAGCAACAGCTGGCATTGGTACAGCACGATAAAAGCAGCGAAGACGCCTATGACAATTAAACAAATTGATGGTCCTGCTACTGAACTTTGGTGCTTTAATAATATTTATTGCTCGAGAAGAGATAAATCCTTCCAAGAAGGGTAAAGGCACCACAGTTATCACACATGGTTCGGTGCAGAGACAAGGGACTGCTCTGCACATGTGACTGCCCACCACAGCGAGGAGACGCTGAGCAAAACACAACTAAGAGAATGTCAGCTAAAAAGCAGCCCGAGTAAACGGGCTTTATATGAGGCATCTTGGGAGCGGAGGAGTGGAAACGCAACAGCTCCCCTGTTTTCACAGTGTCCCTGCGGCAGGACTTGGGAGTACCTTGAGCTTGATAATCAGCATGCCCAAGGGCACCTACACAGCCTCCTGGCATTGCAACCCAATTCCCCTGAGCACATGTGGGACCCTCAGTGAGGCTGAAAGCAGCATTTGTCCTTGTATATTACACAAGAAAGCTGAGTACTCCTTACAGATTCCCTGTTCCCATCCCATAGCTGAGAGGGGTTTTCTTTGACCACTATTCGATAGTCCACTGGTACAAGATCCAGTCCCCAAAAGTCATTCAATAAGCTGTTTTCCTTCTATTTGGGCTAATAAAACTGTACAACACTATAAACATTTTCCACAGTGGACTCCAAGATGTTTAGTTCTCTAGCTGGAAACACTGCTCCTTTTGTTTTTATATTACAGCAGATTCCTTTACACACGCTTCCCGCTGAATATTCGAAGCCACCGAATATTTTTGTCTTCTATTTTCTGCAAGGAGAGCCCTAGAGCCCTTTTGAAATCTAAGCAAGAGACTTATGACCAGCTATTAGGCAAGGATTATCACTACAGATCTAAGCACATTACAAAATCAGACCCATCAGAAAAGCAGAGCAGTGGCCAGGGAACAATTTTCCCTTCTCTAACTGTTCCAATATAGAGGCTGACCACACCAGGAAGATCAGCAATAACAGGAGCTACAGGACCCACATCTCTAGAGTGGGGAGAAAGAAACAGACTCCAGAGAGGGCAAAATTTCCTTTCCATCAAAAATTTAGGCTAAAGATAAGAAAAGGAATAAACCAACTCCTCTGATAAGCTTTGTCAGTCAGTGTCTAAGAAGCCATCTTTGTAATTGAACATATTCTCCCTTTCTGCCCCATGTCTGAGAAGCACAGGGCAGGTAAAGCAGGGGTAGAAGTATGACATATGAAATCCAGCAAAGCATCGTGCCCATGCTGCTGCAGGCTCTTCTGTTAAACTGCTGACAGAAATGCTCATGTTTCAGTTGGGCAGAGTTTACAGGGAGAGGCACCATCTTTTATTAGACCAACTGATATAGTTGGAAAAAACAGACAAGCTTCTGGGCACAGAAAGCCTTTCCTGCACTGTCCTGAAGGAGGATTTGTTTGTCCGAAGAATCTGGTTTTTCCAACCATATTGGTTCATCTAATAAAAGATATTACCTCTCTGTGCAAACCCTGCTCCCCTCACCAGGCTTTGAATATCGTGGCTGAAACAGCAATACTGTTACAATTACTTTAGCACTGATGGTTTGCAGTACACACTTCTGCATTTGGTCTAGCAGGCATCAACTGATTTCACAGAGAAAAGGCTACAATTTTTAAAGGCAATAGCTTATTATAGATTATACTCATTGCCAACATGGGCCAGTGTAAAGCTGATGGCGATGAAAGCCAAAAAAAAAAATCCCCACCCCAAAAATCATTCCAAGTCCTGTTATTACCAATCGCCTTGGGAAGTGAAACTTTCACATGTGAACGACACCCTAAAGGGTTTATCATGAGGATACACATTTACATAGCAGAGAGAAAAACACAGAAACCAGTAAAGCCTTTCAAGCACTGTGGGCCTCAAGGAAGGTCTTTGTGTCTTACGTGCTTTGATGTTTTGAGTACTTCTGGTGGAACAGGTGAAGCAGCTGACTGACCTGCTGCTTGGGCAGGCACTGCTGCTAGGAGATGCAAAAATACCTGAAAGATCATGTTCAGCTTATTAAGACACACTTTTCTTTCCATAGTCTGCCAGTGAGTTTAGCACAAATCTAATTGAAAAGCATTTGTATGGCAAATGAGAAAAAACAGTTCTCGCCCTCAATTTAAAATACACTGATATTTATTATAAAACAGGCCATATTTAAATAACCCTTCACTGCTCTCTCTGCTCTCTCACAGGTGAGCAGATTGACTCTAAGAAGGGTGTCAATAAGAAAGCCACAGTTAAATAATTATTCAGTGAATTACATTTTTTGGACATATGCTATTGCTAAGACATATTCTGAGCCTTATCTCAGATGTCGATGAAGCAAAATGTAAAACATTTTCCATGACATGTCTGAAGAATGGTAGAAATTCATTTTACAGATTTGTTTGCATTCAAATTACAAATGAATGATCCATATTACTTTTTGACTCAGTGGTGTAACTATAGATTAACCACATTAATTTCATTGGAACTTCTCCACAGTTTTGCTTTGCCACACAGATCGGAATGGATGTGGTAATTATTATAAAATTCCTTGAGATTTTATACGTTGTAGCTCATACGTATCAATGACTGCAAAATTGTTTTTCACCACGAAGTGTTTCATCTCTACAGGATGGTTGATGTTTTGCATTTTTTAAATAAAAATAACAGCTACAAAATAGATTTATTTTGTAAGCAGAATTTTTATAAGCTGATCTGGCAAATATTTATCTCTGACATATATTTAAAACCTATTAATATATATTTATGCAAATATCAATTACTCTCTTGAACCTTCTTTTGGGGGTAGGAAGTGGAAAAACGATTTTCTAAAGAAGTTTATTTACAGAAATGAACTAATAAAACAATCCACAGCCTGATTGTACACCTGAAATAAGCCAGACTGACCAGAAATGCAATACCAGAGGACTATAATTTTGAAAACGATATGGGGGTTGAGAGAAGGGGAAGGAAGAAATTAATTTCTGCATGCTTTAAAAAAGAAAAACAGTAAGCTAAAAGCAGTTCAAGTAAATCCCTACAGCTTTCTCCACAGTAAGGAATTTTAGGATAATGAGAAAGACTTTTTCCTCAAAGCAGAAGTGGTATGACAAGAACGACAGCCTCAAAATACTTTCTACATAACATGCTGTTTCTTCACTTTGCTTTATAATTACCTGCAAAAAGTAAGTGAAAATGAGACACACATTTTGTTCCACTGAATATCAGACTTTTACACTCATTTCAATGCAAACAAGAAGGAGAGGACCAAAAAAATGAGCTTCAGAAACTGTCTAACTGTGGAATAAGACTGCATTTTTGTTAACCATGCCACCCTGGTGTGAGCTGACCTTCAAAAGGGCTTGTGTGGTTTGAAGCTGTCTTCCCAACCAGGGTGTGGTACGGCCCAGAAGCCACAGATGCCAACCATTAGTTGCTCAGTACCATGGTGCATGAAATATTCAAAGGAATGACCTTAGATTTTTTCTGTAGGCATCACACATTACACACTCAGTGTTGGTTTAGACCTTCCGTGGTCATGAAAGAGAAGGTAATTCTCATGTGTTCTATCACATCTGGGCTAAAAATAAAATTTTAATATTATTATTGTAATATTAGAATTAATATTATTTATGTATTATGTGCTTTCAAGACCGCTTTAGGACATGAATGGAGAACAGGTCAAACAGTCTCTCGTGAAGCCCTTAACAGATGAAGGAGGGCTTGTAACTGATAATTGCCAAAAGGCATTAGTTACTTTGTTCATGAAGTAATTTCTCTGCGTGCTCCGCAGAACAGGCACCATGTGATGAACACCACAGACAGGAGCAATGTAGCCCATCCTCATCTAACTTCTCATTGCAAGGTTAGTATTGATTTTCTGTGAGCACTCTTCAAGCAGCTCACAGCCACACACCTGGTGCACAGACCATCTCCCTGCTTCACAAAGAAGAAAGGTACTTAGTTGCTGCTTTTTTTTCCCCACACACAGGAGAAAATACACAGGTGACTTATTTTCAAATGGAGGAAGAAGGCACTCCAAAAGACACAGGGCTGAGATAACAGCATTAATGGATGATGAGTTGTCTCATGGCACTATTACACACTAAGACTTGTCCGGTCTCTAAGTCAGCCACGCAGTGTTGTGTGTTTCTATTCAGAGCCATGGAAAGGATAGGTTTTCTTTATATCTGCTGGTTTTGTTGTGTCAAATGCAGATATTGAGGCATGAATCATACCAGATGTCATGGTTAGTTTGCACAAGTTGTCTAAAAGATGCTAGAACTCCAACCGAGGTATTCCAGATGGCACACAATATAATGATCTGAAGGCCCACACCCCTCTTTGACACCTTTCAGCTATTTACAGTATTTACAGATGGAGCAAGATAGAAAATTACGTGTAACAACAAGATTGATGAATTCCTAGTTCTGTTTAATACTCCAGACTCCATGTTATGTGGCCTCTAAGCCATCCCTGAATGCCAAGATGCACAGAGAAACAAGGAAGAAGTCTGCTTGACCTGAACTGGAAAGAACTTTAAAACCTCCATGTACAGTCTGCATAAGAATATTAGGGAAAAATAAATACAACAAAATTCTTCATGCAAATTGCCATCTGGGCCAGGAAGCTGAGCACAATACTGTTTTCATCATCTTTAATGATGCACAGTTTAGTTCAGGAGGAGGGGGGAAGGAAATGGGACCAACCTTTGACCAGTATGACAGCAGCATAAGTAATCCCTTATTGCATTATGAAATGATTCATACAGGGGGACCTGTTACATTACTGGCCTGTTAACAGTATCACAGCTCCTTACTTTGACTTTTTTTCATTTTGTTTTACATCAGACAAGCCTATTGCTGTCATTTGTAAAGAACAGAATAGCTGCTACAGTTTTAATATCAAGCACAGGAAAAAAATACACAGCAGCTGTTCATATTTTCTAGGAAGTCTGTTATAATAATGATGTCATGGAAAAAGGCTGGAATCTATTAAAATGGATCAGACAGGCAGGCCATTCAAAGCCTTCAAACAATATGCATATACAAGCTGCACTATATACCTTACATTGAAATAAAAACAGGCAAATAGTGGAGCTCCTTAAAAATATTATTGAGATCAGGCAATTAAGGTAATTTCATAGATTTACTTCAATAAATTCAGTTTACTACTGGAACTGCCCAATAAAGCAAAATACAAAAGCTACAACCAGCTCACTGTCAATTAAGCTCACTTTCACCTATAAAAGCATTTAAATCTATTTTTAAATCACTGGCTCAAGCTACATAGGAACAAAGAAGCTCTCCCAGCAAAAGAGCAGCAGTGGATAGTTTGGAAACTAATGATCCAACTTACCTCCTGTTTTTCCAGACTCCACTAAGTCAACTATATAAGACACCAAATTTTGAATATTCTGGGTTACTCTGTTGAGTTCACGTGTAAAGGGAATATATTACAGACGAAACATTATAAATCTGAGATCGAGTTAAAAAGACATTCTTAAATTTCTTCCTTTTCAAACCATCAAATAGATTTTGTACCTGCTAATTATAAAATACCAGGTACAGAAGACTAAAATCAATGAAAATACATCAAGACTCAAAAAATAAATGAAACTACAAATTGGTTTAAAGTGGCAATTCCATCAAGTCTTCTGAAGAGATCTGTTCGATGACAGCCCTGGTCAGTTTTGCACAAGTAAACTATACTGCTCTTAGTATACTCCATATTCAGCTACATTTGACATTACTACTACAGCTATCTCTAAAAAAAAAATTAAAACTTACTTTCAGAACTCCAATCCAAAATTCAAACTGCTAAGCAGAATTAAAAACCCCAGAAAACAATGACCCAAACTTCACAGACACTTCCACGCTGAGGCCATTAAACAAATGGGTATGTATGAACAAATCTGAGTTCACACAAGCCTAGCTGCCAAACCTGATCCCCTCTATCCTGCTCACATTTCCAGTCCCAGTAAAAGGGGGAGGTTATGCAGGCACTAAAAGCAATAGGTTAGGCTCACAAGTGGCTCTGTGCACTTCACTAAAGGCTCAAAAGATTTGAGCCAGGGTACGATAAAATGAGTCTGAATGCCTTATCTTAGGCACCTCACAGTGTTCATAAATTTTTACTTTAAGCTGTTATTGGATATAATAAAATAGCGTTAACATTTCAGATGAACATTCAGGTCAGCTTATAAACAATTCAGTGATTAATGTCCTTGTCTCATGTTTTCAATTTTTATTGCTAGTGGAGGTCATATGTTATGATGTCAGCTTGAATCTAGATTTCCATTTTGAGCAAATTTAATTTAAATTATGATCCTAAGGCATATGGTAAAAACTGCTTAAAAGTTCTGTACTGAGTAAATTTATTCACTCTGCTAACAGGATAGATTTCACATTCTGGTGCCACTTATTCATCAAACAAACACAGTTTGGGTGGATGGTCCCAGACAGTAAGGATGCCATAGGTTGAATGTGCGGGAGCAGAACTCATCCATACCGAGATTTAACAGCACACTTGCCAACCTTGAATGCAGGGGTTTGCAAGACTCGGCCAATAATAGGAAATTAATCAAATCCCCAGAGCATGATGTAAATTGAATCTGCCAAAAGGACTCAGAACAAGGAAGAACAGAAGTCTTAAAAGAGATCTGAGCTGGAGGAAGGCTCGGGGCATATTTTCCTTAGGAGCTAGTGGGATGGAGATGCTTCATGGGGCCTCTCACTTGTAAGACACTCACCCCTTTGTTCTGCCATGCTCATCAGACTGGACAATTCCTCACCAAGTTGCAAAGAGAAGTTTTATGAGACAGCTGAGATCAGAGGACAGTAGGTTGACAGTGCAGGCACTGCTCTGCTCTCTGCCCATCCCACCCTCCCTCTCCTTCTATTTCCCGTGGACTATCACTGCTTTTCTCATGACCCTGTCTGTCAGCTTACACAGCTAAACCACTTGAGAGCTACCTTGGTCTTCTTTCTCCCTGGTCCCTGTTTCCCAAAAGAAAAAGGTTTCAGGTGGTTGTGCTCCCTAAGACAACTCATTACGGGCCCAAGCTCAATAGTCTGAGTGGTTTCAAGCCCAGGGAACAGAGCAAAGAGTTTTATGAATATTGCCACATCATCTTTTCAGGTGTATCGGTTCCATGGGAAATATTAACAACAAATTATTTCGGATGAAGTTATAAGGTTTGATGTTATGGCTTATTATTATTATTGTTTCGTCTTTCCACAGAAGAAATATCCATGGAATAACAATAACTAAGTTTAAGTCCTTCTCAAAGCAAAACCAAGCTCAAATGGGTTTTTCAGGCATGCAATGCATGAAGCACCAGAATTATTATTGCTTTTTTCTATCACTTATTACTGATTTTTTTCCAGTAATAAATGGTAGTGCAGGTATACAAATTAAATATTTCTATGCAGCCTTTGAATTACAACACTTTCTTATATTGGTAAAGCAGTGGCAGAAACAACCAGTACAACCCGCTGGATCTACTTCAACCATCACATAAGGAAGGGTGTTCACAATTTACATAGTCCTAAAACTTCAAAGCTCAATTTGAATGGGTCAAGTGTTAAAAAATTACTACTAAAAGAGTGGACAATCTTCCATAGCATTTTACAGCCAGATGCCTAGAGTGCAGCATATGCCAGCTCAAATGTTTTGTATTACACTCATATAATTCTGAAAACGAGGAATAGTATGGGAATTACATGGAGAAAGCATGGACCCGCTCATGGGGTTTTTCTGTGTTTAATTTACTAAGGCAAATTTTTTTTTCCCCAAAATGATTGAACTGACCAGGAATATCATAGAAGATGTCCAAGGTATCTCCTTCCTCCAGTAAGGCATTTTAAGCACAGAGTAATCCAAAACCCTTCAAAGGTCTTTAGTGTGAAGCAATAAAGCCATTTACACTTATGCAGATGTACAACTAAAAGTGATATATACATCCACACAATTACATTGGTTCTATTCTTATCTTTGTGCTCATTTCAGATTCAGGCAAGTAAACAATTAACTAGGATACTGTAGAAGCAGGAACAGCATTTGCTATCATGTAGTCAAATATGGTAAATAGATTACTAACCTTACAATGTTTAAAAAAAACAACATTAAAAAAAAATTCTTTGTTAAAGGAAATATTTCTAAACTCAGCCTAAAACATGCTTGAACAGCTAATAATAGAAAGATTCATTTTCTACAAGAATGGGAAGACAAAGCTTTGGGACAGAACAGAGAAAATTAATAGCATTTTAATGATCCTAAGAATTCTTACATACCATTTTCCTATATAAATAAAGATTAACATAGAAAAGATTATGCTTAATTAATTTGTTTAGTTATAATGTTTGGAAGATAATACAGCTTTTTATTTTTTTAATACCTCCATGCGACTTACTGGCATTTCAATGTTAGCACATCCATTTTTATAAGAAAAGGCTACAACTTTATTTTAAACTTAACAGGCATTCATTCTTTTTCCTTTCAAAATCTAGGTATAAGTAACAAAGCACCAGAGTCTTATAAATTTTCTAACACCAAATGCAAATTAAGTCGTGAAATTGCTCTAGGAAAAGTTCCAAGAATGTAAACCCAAAGGAACTTCAACACAATTTCTCAACTTCAGGCTCTTTATGATACTGAGGCAAGGTAAGAGAATATGGTGCAGTCAGGAAGCGCTATCTGTGTATGGAAAAATGTTTAATTCTCCGGTTTCAACAACTTCCTGTGTTGTGTTTATAAGCTCTAAGATGAAACAGATGTATACAAAAGGAAGAAACTGAAAGGATGGCAAGGGCTCTGCAGATTAAACAACTCACAAAGTTTTCAGTGGCCTGGAAAAGTGGATTGACCGTTCATAACTTAAAGGACATCCTCCTATGTTTTGTAAGCATCTATCAAATATTTCTCTCTCCTTTACTTGGGGGCAAGCAAACTGCTTACCTGCATTGTATCAGTCTGCATTAGAAGCAAAAAAATTCACAGCTCCCCTCCCATTATGTGATAAGGTAAAACTGCTCACATTTTGGTTTTATGTCAGCTCTGACTACAACACCATCTCCAGAAAAGTGGGAGTTCTCCCGTAATGAACAGGATAATTATTTAATCTTTCAACAATCCTCCTGAAAAGACTCAAATCCTTTTTTCTTAAGCACAAGGCAGGAGTTTTAACAGATTGTTTAAACAAAGAGCTGCTGATTTTTCGCTCTGCAGATCGACTTCTTGTTTACCCTAGGGGAGACATCAGTCAAAGAATGACAACTTAACTTGCTGGGCACGCTATTATTTAGCAATAACCCTAAGGGGACTAGGGACATTTCCTGAACACGAAGTTTAGGTCTCCCAATGCTTTTCTGAAAATATGAGAGAGACAATGACACGCAGCCTGCACCAGAGTCATGCTGCCAACACCTGGTGTCAGTGTGCCCATTACCTCCAGCCACTTTCTCAACTGGCTCCCATTTTCCTGTCAGAAGAAAATTCTTTACAAATCCCTCCTTGACAGACATCCTAGGTACTAAGCATTCAAAATACTAACGTCATTCAAACTTGAGAAAGACATCTGTCTTTCTGAAATATCCTACTTACTACAGCTTGTATCACCGTGAGCATCTCAAGCGATTTTTCTTCAGCTTTTCAAAGTGTGGTTCATGAAGAGTAAACACTTCTGTGTTTACTTTATGATGGTGCTTGTCAAGAACAATGGTCTTTATAAAAAGAAAATTACTTAACTCAGTTCTTACCTGCAGAACTCTTAGTTTTCAAGAAATATTCTTGTCTCACAGTTTAAGCAAGATGGTATAATCTACAACAGAGCAGAAAAATATTTCAGTTACATGTGATATTGTACATTTAACGTGAGTATTAGAGGCCAGTCACACTTGAGCAAACTGACAGACAAAATTCTAACTATTTTTCACGGTGTAGCACATATTTTATGAGGCACATCAAGCAGCAATTGTACAATATTGCATATACATACTAATAAAAAGTACCTTTTTTCCTTTCCCAGTGTTCCTGCTCAGACATGGAGATGTAAGAGTTTTTATCTACCTCCATGCACTACTCATAACACTCATGCTGTGGTTAGATAGATTAAATAATTAAGGTCCTGCTGACACTGTATTTCTTTGTCACTAAACACCCCAATCAATTGAATTAGGTGCTTTAGGAAGAGGTGCATGACTGGGCTGAGATGCACTCAACCCCCATCACCTTCTAATGAGCTCTTCAGTAAAAACACACAAAAAATACCCATACTCCCTAAAAGTATGGATCTGATTACGTCCCTGTAAACGCTCAGGGAAGCCTAATTATAAATTAACACCCTGAACTGCAGCTAAACAAAACACTAAGAGCCTGAGTTTCTACTTACCAAAAAAGGCTCGCTGTCCAAAAAGCAGCAGCCACACTGGAAAAACATTCCAGTCAAGACAGCCCACATTTGTATGTGCTATCTCTCACTGAGGGCAGAAACTATGGGCTCTAACCTTTCATACAAGTTGCTGAAAATACCATAGGTATCACAGCCAGCTACATCTACTGTTCTTTAATCTGCATCTAGTGCCAGACTTGGGCCAAGCTGTTCATTTACTGTTCACTGAGGGCTCTTTGCTGACTTGATTTTACAGAGAGACTGACAGAGCCGGACCAAGAAGCTTTGTTGTAAGAAACAGTCTAAATGAACATCTGCAGAGCTCAAATAGTTTTTTCTTTCCTGGTTTGGGGTTTTGTTTTGTTGTTGTTTTGTTTTTCTTCTTCAACTAACCTACCTAGGGCCAGCATAAGCTGCCTGTGTTCCAGGAGAATTTGCTGGCATAACCACCACGAAAAAATTATGCCTAGCCTACCTAAACAGCAGAGCCCTGAGCCAAAAGCCAGCAGAAGAGAACAGCAGCAACACTGTTTCACTGCTCAAATATCTGAAGGCCCCGGTGTGGAGCCTTTGTTCTCTGTGCTGGTTCTCCAAGCTGGACAGGCAACCACAAGCCTCAAATTACACTTCATTGATCCAGGGAAACTGAGGTGGTGTTCAGTTTCAGTTCTGCAACCTGCACGTTGACCTGCCTGTTTGTTGGCCTAAACAATGAGATTTCAGGAAATGAGGAGTTTGCACTTTGTCCGAGTCTCGTTTTCAGAGAGGGGGATCTCTGTCTCAGAGGCCATGGTTGGTATGGGAGGAAAGCATAACATCTGGACCCAGGCTCTTGCACTGCATTCCTTCCCTGAGCGAGTTTCTGCTTCTAATTCAACATGACCAAAATCAAACGCAAACCTAGAAATGGGAGGTGCTCTCAACTAGCTCAAATGCCTTTAGCACAATGTTTTTGTTACCTCTGGTAAAACCGGAGGATGTTTGTGGGAGGGTTTTGTGGAGATTACAGTAGTAGTTCAGTTCAATAGTTTGTTCAGTAATATTTTACAAACATATATTCCCACATTTGGAAGATTTCATACAGTCCATCAATACACAACCAAACCCTAACCATTTCCAATAAAAAAAAATATATAGTTTATATGGAAATTTGAAAAATTCACGTAACGCGACATTAATAAGATCCACAGCAATGGAGTGCCAGAAGTTAAATGTAGAAATAACCTATATGACCAAAAAAAAAAAATCTTCAGTATCCTCTATAAAATAACTAACATTTTCCATGCAAACTTTCCATTAAACTAAATGACAGATCAAGTTGCTCAAATGTGCAATGGGAGAATTCCAATTTGAGACTCAAGCGAAGACCTTTGTTTCTATGGCGTGGAAAACAATTCCACAAAGATGCTTATAAACGACATAGCTTAACCCCCCACCCAACGCCCAAAAAACCCCATACAATAGGAATAAATGACACACAAGACATTTTTGAGAAACAATGTTCACTTCTCTCCTGGAAGTAAGAAACACTATCCCATTGTGTTCATGTATGGGAAATAGAAGCCTAGAGTTCCAGTTATTTGCTTGCAATGATACAAGAATTATAATCTGGTGTCTAAATCAGCTGCAGTACTGTTGTATTGGTTTATCTTCCTTTTAAAGTTTGCATAACTTTAAAGTACTCTTGGACTGAAGCCTTGCCTTATGCCTCCAAGCAACATTTTATTATTGATTCTGGCTAATTGATTTGTCCGATTCCTCATCCACATTCAGAAGGCACCTTTTCTTTGGAAAGAAAATCTAGTACTCTTGGACTTCAGGTTGAGGATACCCACCAGAGCCAGCAAAGGCTTTTTTTTTTTTTAAACAGCCTAACATTCATTACACACTTTTTTTCTGTGGTGTTGTTTGTTATTTAACAAAGACCTTGTCAGCTTTTCTCTCGGTTTTGCTTTAATTTAGATTACAAGATTTATGAAATTTATGTTCATATCCCAGCAGCCACTTGGCAATTTGAAGCTATTTTTATTCAGCAACATCTGAAAAAATGCCTATGTGGCACGAGTTTATGCCAGTGCTCCACTGCAATAAACCAGGATCCTGAAAAGGGCAAAAAGGACAACATCGCATCACATT
The DNA here is from genome assembly GCA_013398855.1 of Mohoua ochrocephala. Classification (NCBI taxonomy): domain Eukaryota; kingdom Metazoa; phylum Chordata; class Aves; order Passeriformes; family Acanthizidae; genus Mohoua; species Mohoua ochrocephala. The sequence goes on along the minus strand of VZTA01006618.1, from coordinate 30,302 downwards.
AGTTTACTTATTGTCTATCCCAAACACAGAGGAGAACTCTCCACCATAAAAAACACTGTTGCCAGCTCAGTTCAGAAATGTTTCTTGCTCAGAGAGTACCTGAGGTACCCTGCAGTACCTCATTGCAGAGATCCAGCTGTATGTCCCACTAGTAATCAATGGACTGGGCAGAGTAGGTTCCCTTCCCGGTTCCTAGGTCCTTTTATTTTACAATAAAGTCTTAGCTTAATTTTAACTTGTACTTCACAGCACAAGAAAAAGAGACAGTAGAAAACAGAACAAATAGAAACCCAGCTAAGACGTGGTTTCTCTTACAGTTCCTTCAAAACTGGCAACACAAAATATAAAGTTTCACCTTCTTATCTAGAATATGTAAATGTTTCAGATTCCGATCTCAGGCTGACTTCCACCAAGAGCACTGTGGCTGCCTGGGGAGCTGCCGCTGTCCATCTGCCTTATACTGATACAAGATTGCAATCAGATCTGGGGCATCTCACCTTTGAGTTTGCCACACACATAAATTATGGGATCACACGCAATAGTGCTTGCGCTAACTGAAATATAATTTACAGGCAAAAAAAATATTTTTAGCCTTTTGTCTTCCACCCACTAATGTGAAAACACTGATTTATCTAAATGAATGAACGAAGAATTTCTTTATATTCGCTCTTTCCAGAGGAACTCTCATGCAGTATGTTTACCCCCATGTCCATGGAAAATAGAACAAATATACCCATAGTATATAAAATATACTATATAAAATACCAGAGAATTTTAATAGCTAAAAAGGTATTAAAATGCAGAGAATATATTTTCTACTATTCAAATATTACAAATATGTGCACCTAACACTATAGAATCATGGAACAGTTTGAGTAAGAAGAGACCTTTTAAAGGTCATTTAGTCCAACCCCCTTGCATTAAAAGCTTCACAGCAGTCACATGAATATGCACTGCCTAATAATCACTTCGGTGGGTTTATACACGTTACTATTTGTGAGATGCCTGTGTACATCCTCCTGGATGACCGAAGGATTTAAAAAAGCAGCCACTAGAAAATGCATGAATAGTGTGACGGGCCAAGTCGCTGCTTGCTGGTAGCCCCCGCACTATTCCCTCACGCTTATAACCACAAGTCACTGGTATACTGGGTGCGCTGGCAGGGAGCTGTGCTCTCTTCACTCACATCAAGCAAGTCCCAGTGGAAAGAACAATTCCGTGTTCCAGCAATTCAACATGGAGCACTGACTTTGAATAAACTTTAACAAGGTGTTCATGGCTGAGAAATAACAGCAGGCAATCCCTGCAAGTTTCAGACTAATTGGCAGATGCCTTTCCATGTCAGAAAAAAAATAAAAATGCAAAACCCGACCCTTGCTGGTCCGAATACGTAACAAGTCACGTTACAGAACTCCAAAGCTGCACCTCAACCATGAAACCTCAAAACATGATATGCTAAACACATGCGATACAAAAAGCACGAAAAAAAAAAGACAGAACTGCTACACGCACGCTTGAATAGAACATACTAGCTTATGTTCACAACTCCAAGTCACTGTGTACAAACATCAGCTCATCCACATGTACCCAACTCAGGTGCATTTCCCATGTCCTCTACCATCCTTTTCTTAGTCACAAGAAACACAAAAGAAATAAAGTATTACATATGGAACCAATCTTTCCATTCAGTTTACAGAATCTCTCATCTCTGTTTTTGTAAGTTAGATTTACAGCACAGAATGTGGCAAAAGACAGCAAATGACAAGTCGGTGGAAGCAGGAGACACCTCCCATGTGGGTCCCTGTTTTAAAGGACATATAACTGAGGGACTCGGGTCTATAGCACAGATTTACTGTATTTGATGACTGCAGGAGTGTAGTTCTTAACTAGACAACAGTCAACCAGCTGGACCAGCAGCATGTCCTTACTTTTCAGTGTCTTAGAGAAGGTTGACTATAAGCAAACATAGTTTTTGTGAAGTTCATGTGTTTATTAGCCACCAAACTAAATGGAGGATGATTAGAATGGTCTTTGTTAAACGGCAGCTGAGACAATGAAAGCCACCACTGAAAGACCAGCGTGAACAAACGTTCCACTTCTGCTGTCTCTGACAGATGTGCTTGGCAAAATTCTGCAGTTCAGGGCCACCCGGTGCCATCTGGTTACATTTATAGTGGGAACCACCATGAGAGTTTTGGAGCAAATCACTCACGGGGACAAAAATGCAATAGCCCTTAATTCATAACCAGAATTCTCTAACTTGGGGAGTCACTTTGCTTGCCCTGAGCACAGCCACAGTGCAAGCTTTCTAAGAGGGGCAGGAGGCTTTCAGGCCCTTCCAGCTGTATAGTAGGGATGCTCCTCAGGTGACAAAGAACTGACTTGGTTCCGTGTGTGTCTCGTGCATTAAACTTGTGCAGAGGAACAAACCCAGTAGGGAAAGCAGGGGAAATAAGGCAGCAGGGAAAGCAACAGTTTAGTTGCTCCCTGCAAAAGAGAGGCAGATTTTCGGACACAGCACTGGCTGCAAAGCCAAGCTTCGTATTACAAGTGAGGGAACTGCTTCCTGTTGTTTGATCTGCCCACTTTAGTAAAAGAGCATTTGCTAAATGCGGCATCAAAGGCATTCTAATTGTCATCATTCCGTCCACCTGTCCCCTGAAATACAACTCCAAATACCATCTAAAACCTCGGCCTCAGAGTGGCAATGGTGTGTGCTTCTCGTCTAGTGCTACGACACGAGCAGCCTCGGTCACATCTTGAAGATTATTCTGCATGAGACACCGCTCTGACGTAGAAGCAAATGGTTGGCACCCTGTCCCCTAAGTAATACATTTGCTCTCTATGACCTACCAAGATCAGCTGTTCAAACTTCCTATTCAAAGAGGAATTTTTACAGGACTATTTTTGAGGAGTTAGGTTTTGTTTTCAACAGAGTAACATAAGCTCTTTATAGGAAATTAATGTCTGTAATGACTGCTGCTCCTACTGAATAAAATCAGACCAATAATAAGTGAACAGCCAAGCAAACAAAACAATGCAGCAAAAGTGAAACTGACTGGAAAATCATAATACATAATCATCATAAAACTTTTTCCAACTGTTCAAATCACTTCTAAAGTTAATTACTCTAAAAGTTAAATAGAAATACACTAATGTATCTAATTGCATAAACTTTTGCTTCCGTAAATCTCCATCTCTAGTAAAGCCCATAAATTACCTGCATCATTAAACCTCAGAAAACCTGGCAGTGAACATAAACTTTGAGTGATCACACGTCAAAAATCATGACAAAAACCACCCCAAAACTATCTGAAGCAGTCTATATAAACTGTTTCAAAAAAACTTCTTAATCTGAAAATAGGCAGGATCACACTTACTTGAAAATGCCTGGATCTTTATATTCTGGCTAAATCCAGAAGAACACACCCCAGTTTCTCAAGCCTGGCAACCAAGAGAGCCACAGGGCAGCCTGGGAAGACTGGTGGAGCTGCTCTGCTTGCAGGGATTTTGCAGGGGAACAAACTGCGTGTGAACTGCCAGCTAAACTCTGAGTGGGCAGCACATCATGCAGTACAGGGAAGGCGACTAATTGGTGGAGGACGTGAGAGCCTTTCAAGGAGAGGGAAAATTCATGGCAGATGAACATCTCTTCTGCTCCCTTATTCCACTCTGCTCGGCTCTTTCACATTAATGGAAAATATCAAACTAACAAGGCAGTGCAATATATCACAAGGAAATTGTAACGTACGTTTCCCTGTCAAAATAAGGCCGCACTTTATTTCTGTGATACGCCACAGCAATAACACATTAGTCAACATGCAAAACCCTAACAATAATAACTCAAAAATAACACAAGCCACGTGTTGGCCAGTGTTCCCTGGTAGTCTTTGTGTAAAAAAGAAGTTGAAAAACATAGAGACACGACAGAGCTGCAAGATTTCGGGCTCCAGCCATAGTCATACACAGACTTCACGAGAACCTGGAGCCAACGGTTTTGCAATCCAACCATGGAGCAGCCTTTTACATCCTCCTCTCCGGGCTCTTGCCTGAACATAACAATCTTGAAAAACGTGGCCACTGCCACCCTGCTTTATGACTCACTGAAGTGTTTCGAGCCTGGGAAGTCACATCTGGAAGCATGCTATGACACGCTCTTCTGGTCTAGAGAACAAGCAGCAACCAAAAGCAGAGGCCATTATGGACCAGTTTGTGATGGGCAAACTATTCAAAACACAGCACTGGATCTAAATCAAACCACCGAGTCCTGCTTGGCTTTTCCAACTTTTTTCCTTTTTGAAAGGATCCACATGCATTCCAGCTCTATTCTTAAGTTCACCCCTTCCCATTCAATGCTGACTTTTATGTTCTGTATTTTCCTCCCCCCAAGTATTAACCGCAGCAATGTGAAGTAGAAAATTCTTATAAAATAGAAATGCAACACTGGTAGATGGTGAGCATCAAACAACTGAACACTTCCTTCCTTCTTTGCTAATTACATTGAAAAGAATTTACCTTGGCAGAGTCTTCAAAACTCTACTATTAATTTTCAAATATTCTTTAGCGATGAAGCCTGTTTAGATCTAGAATTGTTTCTACTCGACTTCTCCTGTCTCCTTGAAGCTTTTCATCTTCAGACCTAAGTTAAACAGGGCACCAAACTTCTCATTTAGGAAGTTTCTCTCCTATGTTTCTTACTTGCATAGAAACTCTAAGGTGTCTTTCTTCCTTTAAAAAAAGCCAGACGATGCTGTTGTTGTATTAAAAACTCACCTAGTGTTTGTTTCTTCAGTGCTGTAATCTTTAAATGGGGTTTGCTAAGGAGATGAATTTTAGCTCTGTGTTTCTTGAGGGGGAAAAAAAAAGTATATTTGTATGTCATTCAGTTTTATTTCCCTGTTTTAACATTTAGCCTCCTGAACAAAAATACATATTATTCAGTCCCCATCACTGCTAGAAAACCCCAAGCTATGTTGTGCTTTAAGTGCCTGATTCATCAGTTGTTGGTATATCCTTTCATCACTTTTAAAATGACATGCAATAAGATGCTGATGTTTTTCACACTTCTTTTCCCCCTGCACTGAAATAACTTACATAGAAAAACAGGCCAAGCTGATTCATGTGTCAATATGTGCCTCTTGAAAGGTTTCTTCTAAGTGGCAATGTTTGAGCAGGACACCCTTGCCCTTATATCCACCTTGAAAGGAGTCCTAAGGCTACCAGAGGTCACTTTGCATTTCGACAGCATCCTGCAAGTGCCTGGGACAAAACTTGGGATATAGATTGTCCCTGCAGGCAGGCACAGTGTAATCAAGGCTGCTGCCTGCAAGCACCCTGCCTCTGAGCTGCCATCACCTGCTATGGGCTGCAGCATCTACCTGGGTCTTTAAAATAATGCCAAAAAGGTTCTGAGCATGTTATTCCAGATCTATGATCCAGGAGCACTAATGAGTTTAGGAGATCCCTTCAGCAGCACTCATTTACAAGCCGATGTATAATTCCCACAAAATATTTAGATTCATGGCTTTTTAGCAACTTTGCAAAACTAAAAGCAAGAAAAAATAATTTTATGCCAGGGCTCCTGAAAGAAACAGAAATAACCTTGATGATGATGAAGCTTTTGTTTTCATTTTTAGGGCCTACATGGAAGTCCTTTACACAGGCACTGAGTGGGTACAGAGGGGGATTAGACATTGGCCTTAGATTAGAACCCATTTTTCCTTCGAAGGAGGCACTTCTGGAACAAGAGCTCGTAGCACTTTGCAGAGCTCCCTGCTTTATTCAGGAAGGAAGTCATATCTAATTAAACTAGACAGAACAGATGCTTCATCATTTTAGCTGGAAAAGCCAGCGAGGGAGCTCCGCTAGCACGGGGACAGCCGACTGCGGCTTCCCAGCTCGCCAGCAGCCTGTAAAGCTGCTACTGGGGGGCCTTGGCATTGTATTCAAAGCCACTTTTAAGAGCCAATATGGTAAGCTGTGCAAGATATGATGTGCAGGGAGCCCCATAAAATCCTTTAATGGAAACAGCAGGCTTGTGTTGGAAAAAGTTTCAAGGAGCCGTGTACACCAGTATAAAGATTTCAGGTCCCATAAGACACCAGGGCCTGAGTGCACAGGCTCCTGTAGGCCCAGGCCTCACTACGAGCTTTTGGGATGTTGTTTTCTGTAAAAAGGTTTGCATCATCGAGTCACAGCCCACAGTGCAAACACTGATATGATGATGAGAGAACACTTTTTTTCTCTGCTTCTTTTGTGTGTTAAAGCATCAGAGGCAAGGTGAGATGGTTAGCCAGCTACAAGCCCAGCAGGAGGACAGGCCTGCCCAGCAAGCTGTCTGTGCTACGTGTGCAACATGAATCTAACAGGGACACACGCCTGCCGCTGGGACAGTACCATCTAATGTCCCTGGGAGGAGTTATTCTTAGATAAAGCACTATCCATTTCAACTCCCTCTAGGTGGAAGGCAGCCCGAGGCTGTCTCGAGGAGGTGCATAACACTGAGGGTCTTTCTCTACCTCTTCTTTCTTCCATTACATGCAAATGTAATGACCCTTCTCTTTAAGCAAAATCTTTGCAGATTTCTGCCAACGTCACCTGCGGTGCCAAGTATTTGCCATTCCCAAAGAGAGGGGAAGGCAGGACCCCCATTCTGAAGAGCATTACAGAGGTACGAACGGGGATGAATCCAGCAGCTCTGCCTGTGGTTATCAAGTGCCTCTGACTCGCTTTTCTCCTGTGCTCCTGAACCCCAGCGATGTGGGGTGCAGCTGCTCTGCCGTACAGGGATGTGCTGGCCAGCTACACTGGATAATCGGGATACCAGCCTGAAAAAGAGGCTACAGGACCACAGGGAACATCAAGGCACTTCTGCTTCAAGGAACCTCATTAAAAAACAGAGATTCCATGGATATGTAGGCCTCTGCTTATGACACTTTACCTACCACATCATCCAAAACTCCCTTATAAAACTCATCAGCACAACATAACTGGCAGAACGGGACTATCCCGAGAATGCATATTTTGCCTGTTTATCGAAGTTCTTCTCCAAACTACTCAAAGTCACCACAGCCACCAGAGGAAAACACAGCAGTGGCTCTAAGTGGGTCAAGAGAAGAACACCGCCAGAAATAAATCCTTACACACTGGGTCTGGAAAACCCCTGATCTTTCACATCTAAATAGGAACAACAACTTAAGTATTCAAAAGGAAGACCTGAAAAATTGCAAGCATCAACAATCAGAATATGGACCACCCACAGCTGTACATTATATCTTCATTTCTAAAAATTATGTGAAATCTGGACCATCAAAAACACTGCTTGAACTGAAGTATTTTTGATATTCATGTACAGTAATTGCACTTTCACTCCAGCTTTGAAGGACTGAAAGCACTAATGTGGTCATTAGGGGATCTCATCTGTTTAAAGCCAGAAGCAATCAGAATCCAGGGAGGGAGTGAAGGAGGGGGGGAAAAAATAATACAATCACCTTTCCTTGATGCTTGTTTTGTGCATAAGGACTAACGCACTTCCCAGTTTTCCACCCAAACTACAATTTCACACTGGCAAAAGAAAAAAAAAAAAGTCTTTGGAAAACAATGAATGACTTTTTCATGACTGCGTATCTGGTTTATATTTGAAAATACAGGAAATACATTCTCCTATTCAGCCCTTTTACCTACTGCCAAAAAAATGAGAGTGCAGCTTTACAGCCAAAGCAAGCTGTTATCTACTCCTTTTATAATTCACTCCAAACCCCTACATTAATGCAATATTGCAAATGAGCACTTAAATGCAGAAGAACCAAAAAAAGCAAACGATGAGTTCCTCTGGCTTGTGCACACATCCTACAGACTGCCTATTGTGGACCATTCTTAGGCTGATTTTTCCCAGCACTATTTAATCTTACTAAAACCCAAAAGAAAATCTTATATAAAACCACACATACAATATGTAGGAAATATCATCTCTCCCTAGCAAATTCTCTAAGAAAATGTACTTTTAAAACCTCTGCAGTATCATTCAGTTCATACCCTTTCTGCTTACGAAATTCAAGGTTATCATATATTCCAGCTACTTTAGGTGTGTTCTCATTTTTCAAACCCCTTTTTTTTTCCTTCCAATATAAAATGTCCATTTGTCCTGGAGAACACCTCTTGCACCTTACTTCATGCACAATCACTACACAGATGGCTTATGTCTGTGTAATTAATAATTAAAAAAACCTACATATCAAATCTATTGCATGTACACCAAACGAGTGCACAGTTCATCAACAAAAAGTAAATTCACAGTATTTAGAGTGCTTCAGATTCACTGCCCAGGTACAAGCCATGTGGCCAGCCCTACAAAAACATGACTCATTAGACACCAGCTATCAAACATGGATGCTTGCCATGCAACTGGAATAAGCATTTTATCAGAATTGGTAAGAGATAAAGGCCATGGAATCTTTAACACTGTTAAGTGACAGATGATTGATCCAGTTCCATGCTCTCTGCCAAGCAGGGAGGAATCCCCCAAGGGAGGGAGACATTCATATACATGCAAGGAACACTTTCATTCTGACTTGAAGCGGGCAAGATCAAAAGAACGTTCAAAATTTATAATTTGGAGGAACAGAAATTAGAAATAAGCCCAGGTTTGAAAAACACCACAAGTGTTTTAATGAAAACACAGCACAATAGTTAATGTATTGTGACAAGGCAGAAAACACTCACTTTCTAAGACAGGGCACCTGAACAAACATTTATTATCCCGACCCAAGAACAACCAAAGAGTTCCAAAGTTTATATGCTAATGTACCATACTTCAAAGATTTCCTTCAGCTACATCAGAAGGGAAAATTTCTATGCCTAGAATTTTAGCACTGAAGCAAAGGGGACTGACAAACTGTCATGCTGTCAAAAGGAAAACACACTGAGAAGTGTTCAAATATGCAAAACCTTAATTGTCCTTGAAATAGACTATTGCCATTTTCCGTAATTGCAAAACCTGTACCCACATGAACTTTGTTCCCACACGACCTGGGAAAAATTTCTGTTTCCTAAGATACTCCTTGACAGCCACGGCTACCCCTTCTAAATTACTCTGTGTTACTGGGTGCTTGCAAATCAGGAATTTGATCTTCTGGCACCTGGCAAAAGAGAGACACAGCTGAAGCCTTACAGGGAAAAGGTCCTGTGGCAACATGGTTTACTGGCAGAAGGCTTGGGTCAGCTGCTAGGACTGTCAGAAGGTCACAGGAAAGAGGATTTTAAAAGTGAACAGAATAAAATGAGAGAATCAACTTCACTAACTGCGCCAACTTCTGTAGGATTGCTACAGTTGTGGAAAGTTAGAATGTTTGGGGAAAAGGAGTGTGCAAATTGGAGAGAAGTTGAGTTGGCTGTGGAAGGGAGGAAGAGTGTTTCATGTTACAGTTACAGCTTCTTCCTTCCCCCAACTGATCAAGATGCAGATGAACAGGAGGACACACGGGCCAGGATGTAGGGGCCTGATTTCATTCCCGTGCAGGAAACACAGGGATAAGTGTTACACACCCAGGGCAGGGACACCAAACACTCTTGATTCTCTTGATTTCTGTGTGGGGCTTAGACAAGTTACAGCAAGTCTGAAAATAGTGAAGCTAAAGATAAGAAAAAGAACATGCTTAGTAATGCTACAGTCTTTTTCAAGGGTACTGGGCACAGTGGTTATCAACATTACAAGATGGACATGACCTAACAACGACATTAAGGCATTAAGTTTCTAACTCACAGGTTACACAAAGACAGAAGTGGCCATTCTCTTGTACACTGTACCAGAAAATCAAGAGAATACATTGCTGCCACAGGAAAATGAGGTATCGCTTCTCACTGGGAATAACCAGGCACTGACAGCACGTGCCACAACACTGATCCAGGAAATATTTTCAGGGGATTCAACTGATACAGAAACAATGAACAGTTCTTACATTAAAGCCAGAGATCACGGATTTATGTGAAATAGATTTAGGGAAACAAAGCTGGTTTCATCCTCTGATGAGCATAGCAAATCTATCAGATTAAATAAGGGTTTACAAATTGAGAACATCAGTACTTCTGTGCCATTTCACTTTGTACTATGCAAAATTCTGATCAAAAAAGGTGATGCTAAAAAGACCTAATAAGCACCTATTCAAAACACTGGTTGATTTGAGACTCATCACCAATGTAGGTCCAGGCTCCACCAGCAACATCTGTATCAAGGAAGCCTCTGCACAGCATTACTGACATAAAAATCAACTTAGAAATTTGTGTTCCACCTTTAAATGACACCTTAAAGTCAGAGAGAACACAACAAAAGTTTATAGTAAGCAACTAAAAGTCCAATTTATTTAACTTAAGAGAAGTTCTAGAAACAGATTTTATTGCAGTTTCCCAAGTGCCTCCATTGGAAGAAAACACCAATCTTATTTCAGCTGATGAAGGTATAAAAAACCCCCTCAGCTATGGGCAGATGTTCCAGAAAGGATGATTACTAGGTGGTCTAAATTACCAAGGCCAGGAATGTTGAATTCTTCAGCTCTTGATATCAAGAGATTAAGTACCAAAAACCTTTCCAGAATACACATAATGGCAATAAACACATACAATTTATTGTCTTAATACAGGGTAAGTGCAAGAAGTGTGATGGTCTGTGACATGCAGGAGGATCAAACAACTTTTTCAACAAACTCTTCTGTCTTACTTGCTTTGATTGTACAAATCAAAAAAACTCCCAATGGTCTTGAAGTTAAAAGGTAAGAACTTCAGACAACAGCTTTATTTTTAATCTTCACAAAAGAAAGCTAACATTAATGTTGCCTCAACAGTGAAAAGGTTTTACTTATACTAATGAATGAGAAAAATGCACACCATTCTTCTCTTTCATTTACAGCAATGTCTCAAATACTTACCAACTGCTTGACTTGCTGTTGCTGATAGGAGGCGAATGAAGTAGATGTGCCCAGTACAGTACAACATGAAACTGATAACATTATCCCACTTGAATGTCAAGTTTGCTTTGGTAGCACATGAGTGATATGAAGCCAGGGGAAGGGGGAAAAAAAAAGTCAGCAACAAAAAAAAATCCCCAAGACACTTAGGGGAAAAACAACAGCTAAAATGAGCAATTGATCTCAGGGAAGATATCCAAGTCAAATTTAATCATATGCTCAGCAAAAGCAAGCAAGTCTCGGGCAAAGTGGATTACCTTTGCAAATGAGCAAGCACTGAAATGAGAGTTTACTCAATTCCTTTACATACTCACAGACTGGAAATACAGCTTGGAAAGGAGCAGTATTGATAAGTAAGAAAACACAGCAGGGGAAGACCTCAAAACCAGACAGGAAGACAGGTGGCAGCGTAAACTGGTAGAAAGGCCAGTACTGGAGAGAAAAAGATCAGAAATAAAATACTGCATGGCTCAAGATGTTTTAGCTGTAGGAACAAATTGTTCAACCAGATTAAGTAGGAAGGTCAGAGCAGAATTGCTAGGGTGCTTCACTGCTTTCCCTTCAATCGAAACCACACAGGGCTTGTCAAAGTTTGTACAATGCCTGTTGGATCACACACAGGATAAACAGCTTGCCAGGCAAGCGTCTCAATAAAACAGATCTTGCTGTGCTTCTGTTTGTTCAACAGCACTGCCTGCATCGGGTGCTGGAAATGCTCTCAGAAATCCCAGAAAAATTTAATCTTCTAGGACGAGAGTAACATCCTCATCACTAACCACTGAAACAATACTTACTGCCAAAAAACACAGAAAAGCTGCAGTGTCAATGAAGCTGCACTTAAACGCGGGACCTTTGCCTTGCACAAAGTAAAATGCCAAATCCCTTCCAGCTGGTGTGATGCAGACATAATCTACTACTAACTCTGATACAGCTAGTAATGAAGAGAGTCTGTAAGGAATAAATACATAAAGACTGAGAAAACTATTTCTGAAAACCAAATAAACTCAGATGAGCTGGTATCACCTGCTATCCTAGTGCTGGACGAAAATGTTGCCTACGCAGGTATCTTGGAAAATGGTTTTGATTTTGAATAACTTGGGTGGCCTACGACTACGTCACTTCAATCCTTCATGTCATAACCTTTACTGAGCAAGCAATATATAGCCATTTCTTCATGGCCCACTTTTACCTCTGTATATGACAGTTCACTACACAAGGAGCTTGCAATTACTGTCAGCATCAGACTTGATTCACTGAAGAGCACAATTACTGCTTTTGTGAAAAGACCATCTTTATACATACACTAGCCGTTTTAGCAGATGGAATATTTCTTTTCACTTCCTTAATTCAGTAATGACCTGCCCTTTTTTTTTTTTTACACAGACTACTTTGCAGTCTTAAAGGTTCACACAGAACCCAGACAATATGTTTCTTTATAAACATACTCAAAGTTTTCTGTATGAACTCGGTCAACAGTCTGCATAAAGTGTCATAAAACAACAGTACTTTGGCCAGGACTGGCAGCAGGACAGTGTCATGCTGGAAGAGAATCAACCTAAGGAAAACCAGAGGAAAAAAAAAATCATGGTGCGCATTGATGATAAATTCAGAGCATACAGGAAACTGGCACTGAACATCTAGAGCAAAAGTTCTGATTCATGGTTACACTCCTCCAAATAACATCCCAATTAGCTCTAGGATGGCCCAAAGATTACATACCTGAAAGGCAGCTGTGCTTGTCCTGTATCATCTCATAAAAAAAGGCTCCGACCTAGAAACTCATTCACTGGTTGTCTCAGTGTGCTCCATGTCCAGCTGAGGTTTGCTCACTCGCTGTCACTGCAGCTCACACAAACTGAGCCTTACAAAAGCCACCTTGTCCACTCTGTCAATGTTCCTCCATCATTTGATGGAGCACACAAGGGAACTGACTTTCAGCTTCGCTGCACTACAGGATTTCCCTGGTCCAAAACTTCAAGTAGTGTTTTTGCGCTTTGGCGTAAATCATAAGAAACAATACACATTCAAATCTGAAATCTCTTGTGAAGAAACACTAACGATAAAGAGGGTACTGTAGAAATGCTTTACAAAAAGCATTTTTGTATTATTGAATATTACTTTTGTATTATTGAATATTATTGAACTCATGGTACTGACAAAACTCTGGATAATTCCACTCCTTGATAGTGCTCTCAGGTGTCAGCAATGTACAAAAAGTTAATTTTCACCTTCTAATCTTGTGGATTAAATATGTTTGAGAAAAAAAATTGAGCAGAAAAGAGACCTCTCAGTTTATAATTTACATATTAAAGAGGACCTCTTGCTCTGAGCAACTGTTTCCTAAATATTGTTTTAACAAAATTCATCATTTTAAATGCTTAGGTTATGATGTTTGCATCAAAATAAATGGTTCCCAGTGCAAAAGCTGCCACACTTATGAAATACGGGGATAGATGTTTCTATAGGAAAACAAAGTATTATGGAAATCTGAAAACAATGAAAAAATTACAGCCACCACAAGCAAACACCAAGAAGTCTGCAAAGTCAGTTTCTGTGGACAAGTCTTCCTGCTATCACTAAATTTTTTGCATTGATGCCTTAAGTGGCCACCTAAAACTTTTATATTTTTCAAACCCTGCACTGCCTGGTGTGTGACTCTGCAGTTTCGTGTGGCCTGTGAGCTGCTGCTCTCTCATGCTGGTCAGACATAACAAACCTCTGCAGGTTTCCACTCCAAGGACACCAGGCCCAAAATGTGTAAACTAAAAGCCTAAAGAGGGGGGAAAACTTGGGGTAATTCCATCATGAAACTGAGGTTATAATTGGAGAATTAACCCTGATATGGAAATGAACCAAACCTATAAAAATGTGAAGAACTCGTGACCCAGGGTCCATCTGGGGTGGAGCCTCTGGACTGCCCAGGGTGTACCTTTGAAGGCCCTTCAAATAAATACCTTCTTTTATTCTCTTATTCTTGTCTAGTCTCTGTGTTTTAGGTGGCCACTTAAGGTATCAGCATCTTTATTCTGTAAAGACTAAATGATACAGAAAAACTTGAATAAAATACCATTCATTCTTAATCTCAGAGAGAAAAAGAAAAAGTCAAGATTTACTTTTTCTTATTTTTAAAATTAGCTACAAGTGGAAAGCACTATGAAAAAAAAAGAAGCCAGGTTTTCTGCTTATCTGCAAGTAGTGAAATCTCTATACACTTTCTACATATATTATAAGTATTTTCTTCTGGCATGCTGTTCAGCAAAGACTTAACCAATGTAATTGTTCCAGATGTCAAGAGATTTGAAGGCATGGAGTTCCTCATAAAAGGTGCTCAACATTTGGCAGAACTCTACTCTACTAATGCCTTTGAATTTATTTATCCATTGAATCCTTCAGAAGGCAGCAGCAATTATCCAACTTTAGGGAACACAATCCATTTGATTTAGGTTCCAAAGGCCAAAACTGGGCTGTAAGACAAGGGCAGGTGGAAGCCATGCTGCAAGAATTATCTTCCCTTAAGCAAATATACTGAATGAATACCAGTGAAGTCCAGGGAAATGAAAGCACGGGGAAGAAGTAACACAAAAGTGGCAAAACAGTTCTTGTAGTAAGAGAAATACCAGCACTAGTTGATCTTGCTGATAATACACAGAATACAACTGGCTGTCCTTTTATATTTAATTTTACTGCAGTCCAAGCGGTCAGTACGTTGCCCAAGGACAAGCGTTGCTCACAGTAAAAACATAGGAAAAAAGATTTAGATGCTTCGCTGTTCACAAGCCACTTTTGACTTAATATGCTTATCAAGATACATGAATAAAAGATAAATTCTAACAAAAAATCAATTTATTCTAACAAGTTCTCCAAGTGGAAACAATGTTTGACCTTGCTCTCAGGTTTAGCCTCTTAATTAATACTACCTCTAGGGAGACAATAATAGTCTCAAGTCCTGCAACATTATTGTGATGTGCTAAGCATGTACAGATTATCTTTTAGAGTTGTATAACATCTTCCCATTGATGCAGCTATCCATGAAATTATTCCTTCATTAAACGAGTACCCTTCTCAAACAAGACAGCCCACAATGCTGAAGAAGTCTTGCTCCTATTACAACATCTGTTAAAAAACTGCTCCTCCTTGAAAACAAAAAAACCTCTTTGGAACAGAGGGGTCTCAGAGCCGCTGCATTTAGCATCTGTCGCCTCACATGAAGCACTCCCACAAGCACCACACTTCCCAATGAAATAACTGGTAAAGAAAGAAGGAGATTCCAAGTAAATTTTTGCCTGTACATAACCAATTAAATAGTTTTAGAAGAGAAGAGGTCAGTCAGAGGTTAAATTCTAACATAAATTCCTTTTTTTAATCAAAGCATGGTAGTGGGGGAGTGTAGATGTAGTTGGTAAAAATGCTAGAACCATATCCTAACTGTCCTAAGTTAAAAGCAGCTCTCTCCCACCCAAGACCCAGTTAAGGAAAGCTGGCACAGTGCCAGCTGTGTCAACTAAACCATTCGCAAATACTGTCCCCTACACACCTTCCTCACAGACCTTTCCAGATGAGAATTCTCATGCCAGGTTTGCATCCACACGATCAGACAACACACCAAGGCAGAAAGAAAAGTGCCTGAAGTGTTTGAAGCCATGTATCTGCTACAGCACATGTCACTAACTCAAAACACCGGAAAATGAGAGCGTGACACCTGGGAGATTTTGAGTCGCCGTTCTCCGGTGGTGGCCAATTTCAGACAGAACCTTACCTCGCCTGCAAAATGCTGCATCTTCCAATTTAAAAGAATTGCTATCTTTTAAACTAAAAGTGCACTAAAAGACTTTCAGACACATCTGTGAGCAATAGATATTGACAACATTTCAGACACTTCATAGGTTTGAAGTGAGAAAATGGAGCTGAGGAGCATCCTGCCCCATCCCACCTCCTGCTCATCATCCAACCCTCGGCTCCATGCCACCAGCAGAGCTGCCTCCATTACTGGAGCTGCTCAGTAGTAAGAATGAGCACCCACAATTGGAGGAAATGAGACAGAAACTAATCTTTGACACCAAAAAGTGCCTGTGCACCAGCACCCAGGAGTGGTATCCTCAGTACCCAAACTGCTGTTGGGCATGGAACTCTGTTCTCCTAATGGCCTAAAGATACTTTTCATGCTGCTACAAGTTATTATCAAGAAGCAAACAGGATTCTCTATGGAGTGCAGTATGATTCATACTAAGCATGAAGATTAAAAAGAATTATATGTTCTAAGACAGAGAAAAAGAAAAAGCAAACAGATCCTTCTAGTTGAAGACATGCTAGCTTCCAATCCAATTCAACTTTTTTCAGTTGCTCATAGTTTTATGAAACATTTCTTTTGACTCATTCTTATTGCCCAAAGGAAAAAATCCAGCTAACATGCATGTATGTATTACTGACTTAAAGGCAAATGAGCCACACAAGTGCTTTCCAACTAAAGCAGATGAGATTAGGGCACATTTCAGACAAGTATTGTTAACTTCCCTCAGGTTTATTTAGATTTCCTCTGGATTTAAAAATTCACTCTAAATCTAAGAAAATCAATTCAGATAAATTAAAACTTAGAAAGCTTTCAATTCCAGAGTCCCCTGAAAACTTTAGCAGATTACATTTTTCATTCTTCCAGTTCCTTAAGAATCTTCAGCTTCACGATGAATACCTGCATATCCTGCTATTTCAATAGTTAATGCCTCAGGGGGAAAAAACATTCTTCAAATGCAAATTTCGGTCAAAGTTTTTACTTTTCCAAATGTTCAATCTAAATAAGCAGTATAACTTAAATTATTGCACTGTTATTTTAAAATGTTATGCTGGTATTCGCATACTCAGCAACCTGCTGAATCAGACACTAACTTCTGCAGTTCTGAGATTTTAGTCCAAAGAAAGTTACCTAACAGGCAGGCAAGTCCAAGCTAGGAGCTGAATTCCAGTTTTGAGCCCAAGAGACAAAAGACTGAGATAAAGATATTCAGAAATTGTGGATATGGACATCAGTTTGTTCTGTGGAGGTTTCCTTTACGTGCATTTTACTTCTGGGAGCTTACTGATCTTAAAACTATACAAAAATAAAGCATCAAATTTATATTAGGTCAACTGAAAGAAAGCTACCTACATAAATGGAAAGATCTAAAGTGATTTTTGTCCTTGCTTGTCTGTCCAGTATGTCTAGGATACCAGAACCAGAGTCCTCTCAGAGAGAGTAATAAAAAGCAGAAAAATGAACCTCAAGACAGCTTATATGATTATCTTCTACCCAATTTCATTTTCAAGTTCTTATGCACCACAAGATTGTGCATTGTAGAAAAAATAAAAAAAACACTTTAGGCTGATTAAAGAACAAAATCACACCTTAAAAAAAAAAAAAATCAGGCTTAGCATTGACAAGAGAAGACAACACAAATGAAGAGGAAGCTGTAAATCTTTAGAGCCACAGGAAACTCTCCACAAGTAACAACTAAAATGAGCCATTTGAAAACCTGCATGTGTATGTTAACTGTATTTCCCAGCCCTTGGGCAGCAGCAGCATGTTAAGAAACATGCCCTTTTCTCAGCACACGCAGCATCTCAAAACACTTGATATCAGGTACAAATTGTACGCACTGCCCCAACAACAGTCAAGAGACAGAAGGACGGGGAACCAAGAACAACTGTTTAAAATGTATGGCCAACTGACAGCTTTTAAACTACTTTGCTGCTACTTTTACCAAAAAAACCCCCAAAACTGCATCAAAGCTACAGCAGAAGTGTGCTAAAATATATTTAAAGCCCCTGACCACCAGAGTAGCCAAGCCTGGATGTCTCTGGACCTGGGGTTGGCTTCTGGTCCAGCCTATCACGACCTCGGGCCTAGGAGTGGTTTGTGTAGTTTTAAAAGCATAAACCAACAATATTCATATTAAAATGCACATACATATCTCATTGCAAAACCATACCCAGCTACCATACCACTAGCCTTCAGCTCAATGAGAGTCCAAGCATGTCCAGATTTTGACAATGCACCATCTCGAGGTACATTTCCTGAGGCTTTCCTTACTTTCTGCTCATGTAGCTGCTACTGTAACTCTCTTTGTGCTGTAAGTTTTACGCTCCTTATCTGAGAAGAAAAAACCAACCCTTTGGGTGGTAAATATGAATCACACTTGCACTGGGACCAAGTCTTCTTCCTGGACGGAGATGGAAGGAGAGAAGAGCAGAAGCCTGGAGCTCTCCTGTCCTACACAGCAAACAAAAGCATGTTTGCTAACCCAGGAGCAGGTTCCACAAGTGCTACACATGCACAAACTCATTGGAGAAGGCAAGGACAGCTCTACAGGAGCGTGCACCTGAAGCAGAAAATACCTGGGCACATCTGATCGAGAACAAGCTCAGCTTGAGCAAGCCTTCAAATGCCTGTTGAGTGTAGGAGGTATTTTTAGCTTTCTTTATAAGCTGAAAAGAGTAGTTCCCAAAGCTTGGAAATGGATTATTTAATTTCGTTTTATTTTTCCTGGCATTTTATTGCAAACACTCTTAAAGCTGTTTTCAGGTTAAGAAAAACAAGCGAAGGGAAAATGCACAGGTTAGAGTTCACTCTTCTTGAAATCTAGCCCAGAATTGCTAAGTGTTAATCTCTGGAGGAAAAGCAAACTAATTCTGTAAGAGTGGCTCTGATTTTAGGCCATACGACCTGTTTCTCACATCTCTCACAGATTTCATACAGTTCTCAACAATCTACTGTTTGCACAAAAGCCCAGGAAGATTTTGTTCATTAAATGTAATAATTGCATCAAGCTCTCTTCTCTCTTAATAAGCTTTCAAAGAGCACATGCCAATAGCAGCAGTCCTGGGAAACTGGCTACTGAGTAATGCGGTTACTGCAGCTGAAATTTTGTTTCCTTCAAACATGAGCAAAAACAATATGTTAGTAACTGCTTAGAAAAGACAGTAACCAAAACTGGGGTGTTTCACCTTTTTCAACAGGTCAATGTTTGTTAATCCTGAGTAAAGTTTTTCAAGTGTAAAGCAGTGTCACCGGTGGCATTTTGTGAACCCATGCCTTTTGAAATACAGGCTGTGTATCACTTCTCATTTACCAAGTAATTTCCCTACATGCTTATTACATCACAATTCTGTGTGCTATTCTCCATTTAGTATTTAAACACTAAATGGAATAAGGTCTGTTTCTACTTGACACTGATAATTATAATTCGCTCAGATTCACTGGTGGGGAAAAACAGAAGAAAGATTTTTCACTAACCTGTTTAACCTTCTGTAAAACATACTAAAGCTTATTGTATTTGTTGCAACATTAGAACAGGTATTAGAGAAGATGCTTCAGGAAGCTACACCAATAATTCAGCTGTATCCACAGGCAAAAATGGAAGGGGCTTTGGTCCCTTCAGATACCTCTGGCTCCACAGTTCAGGCTCTTCATTAAGGTGTCCCTTTTAGCCTCTCTTGCATGGACCACCACTGTGGTACTCACTCCCTATCTACCCTCAGTCTAGGAAAATACAGTGCTCAAACCAAAGGCCCCTCACCCTTTTGAGTTTTGTTCTTCCCTTTAAAAACACATTTCCCTACTTTGAAGGCTGCTTTAGTTCCCAGGTCTCCAGTGGGGAAAAGCCCTTCAGTGTCTCTTGGCTGAGCAGCAGGTGTAACATGCCATGTGCCCCTCAGGTTTTAATGCTGATGAGAAAACTGGCCAAAGCCCACCATGTTTAAACCTCTTTGGGCTTCCTCTTTCGGCGAGGCAAAGCAAGGCATGGCATCCATCCCCTGCCCCACTATCTGTGAAAGGACTTAGATTCTCAGGCTGCTGAAACCTCTGCTTTTTCTTCTGCCTACCTTCACCTCCACAAAAAAAAAACAAAAAACATAAACAACAACCCACACAAAAACCAAAACAACCAAACCAAAAAAGGGAAAAAACCCCATAAAGATGAAGACAATGAAATGAGGGCTGATCCATAAGTCAATTCTTGTGTGTAGACCTCTAACTTGCGCTGAGTCTTCCTAGGTGAGTGGAGCACTTGTATAAGGAGCCATATCCATCTGAAAAAATGGCAGGATCAGTGCAAGATGCTTGGTTGTGAACATTTTACAAAGCTCTGTACCGGGGCCACCAGCAATCTCACCCAGGACAAGACAGAATAGGTGAGAGAGAGAATCTCTGGCCAGGATTGCCACGGCCTTTAACAGCATGGCACAACAAGTGGTAAAAGGACTGTACGGTCTGACCCTGCACTGTGCTAGGAATTGACATCTTGTACGGAGAAGTGCAGGAGCTTCTGCCTTTCTGGGCAGGGTTTCCTGGAAACAAGTGTGTGCTGGCACCACGCAGCACTTCTGCAACCAGCCTCCTCCATGTGGCACACGTTTATGAAGGTGCTGGCCCACGAAGATGAAATGAACACCCTCAAACAAAAAAAGTTTATAACTACATTTGTACTTCATGCAAGAACTGCATAAGTCAAAGAACTTTAAATTTCTTGAAATGACATGCTGCTATACAGTTTTCTATACAAGACATATAAGCATGCAAGCTCCTGCTCAACATGGAGATGAGTAAATATGACTCTTGCTAAAACAAAAGCAGGCTAATAATNNNATAATGTTGATTTAAATTTCTTTTCAGATTGAGAAGAGAGGATGGCTTGATTTTAAGAGGTTTTTTTTTAGAAATCAAAAAGCACAGAAGACCTTAAGCATATTTATTATTACTTCCCAGTACACCCAAGGCCCTATCATTTCAATTAAAAATAAATATTGTCACTCTAGTTCACTGCTGTCATACCAGGTATTCCCCCCACTCCATGATCACTACCCTTTTTCTATTTTTTTTTTTCCACCCTTTATAGCCACACTGCAAAAATACTACTGATGTAGAGAGTGGCCACCATGCACAAAGCCAGCACTGAATCAGACTCATGGACCCGATCTCCTGCACTGTGGTGCCTTTCTGAAAGGGAGCGTGCAGCTCAGCCTGCAATGTTGTGCTTGGATGCCATACAGGTCTCCAAAGGAAAAAAAAAAACAACCCACCTTGTTTTCATTCCAGCCGTGTTTACATAAAGGCTCTAATGATCCCCACCAGCAGGTTATTTCTAACCCCTGGCCTCCTTCCCACCCCCGTGAGCCCCTCTCCAGCCAGCCCCCATGGTAACAACCTGCCATTCTCCTCAGCAGCAGTGGTTAAACATCTGGCTGTAAATTGCCATTGCCACACGCTTCAAGCCCTAACTATTTATCCTAGCTGGAGAAGGAAGGCAGAAACGGTTAATTGCATCTAAATTCAACTCTACTGGCATGGCAGTTTTCGCTACAGCATCATCACTTGGCATCTAGGCAAAACCAGCCAACAACCCCCATTTTTAGCTGGGGTTATGTTTGTAGTGAATTAGCCAGTATTTATCTGACTGATTCTAACGTAGGTCACTGAACTTCACCCAGTTTTTCCTCACAAAACAGAGAGAAGTACAACCTGGCAGTCTGCAGTTAGTTGCGTACTTGCACATCACTCGCAGCCCTATTGAGAGAGCAAAGAAGTGTGATTCCTAGGACCTCTTCAGGGCAGAGCCCATGCTTTCACTTTGTATTGTGAAGAATCCCAGACAATGCAGCAAGGAGGTCCTTAGACCTAGAGCTGATGCACTCTGGGCAGTGCATCAGCACAAACGATCAACAATAAGAAAAGGCAAAGCAATCCCCGTTTTCGCATGTCCTGTCACAACTCTGCTTACTCAGCCAGGAGAGCTAGAAGTGCAGATTAAATCAACACAAAAAGACTTCAGCCAGCTGATGAGAGATGAGATCTGCTGTGGCTTCTGCTCATCGCTCAGCATGTGCCCCACAGAGCAAGGAAGCTGTTTCAAGTACCACTTACAACAATGTACTTTAAATTTCTAAGTACGCATGACAACATGCTGAACAATAAGGCACATGATTCTGATGTTTTAAGCATTGTTCGTGTGCTTCACTGAAGCCCAAAGGAATTTCACCATGGGTCTTAAGGCCACTGCATGTGGCCCTTGACCCCTCAGGTGACAACTGCACAGCACCTCCACGACTGGGAGAAGCAAAGGAAAACGCCATGTTCCATGTGACTTGACTTTTGCAGCTTGGTTTTGTCTATTTTATGCATTAATAAAGTGGCAGAAATCATTAGGAGAATGCACTTGAAAGAAATTTAAGCTCACGAAAATAAACACCTGATTTTCTAACCCAAACTTCAGAAAACAAATGCACTTCTTTCATGTCCTAGAACAGCAATCACGTGGGGTTTGGCATTGTGGTTTTTGGTTTGTTCGCTTGTTTTTTAAAACTTTTTTTCCCATCCACATAGTTGACTAAGATGAAATCCACAAGGCTATTTTTATTAAACTTTCCCCAGCAGCACTTAGAAAGCTGGCTGCCTCTTGTCCCTGGGCAGCTCATGTCAAACTCGCTGGAAGCCTGGAATCCAGCTGCAAAGGTAGAAAGTTTCTCATGAGCATCGCATTTTACAGGTAGAT
Organism: Mohoua ochrocephala; assembly: GCA_013398855.1. Lineage (NCBI taxonomy): Eukaryota > Metazoa > Chordata > Aves > Passeriformes > Acanthizidae > Mohoua > Mohoua ochrocephala. The sequence continues at coordinate 7,825 of VZTA01006618.1, read as the reverse complement.
GCTACAGACATAAGCAGTTCCTGACCACTATTCAAGCCCAGCCTGTGGGCCTACTCTAACCATGGTCCCACGTATAAGTCTATTACTGAATATATTAAATATTCACACAGATGACATTGGTAATTTGCTCTTAGATTAAAATGTGGTTTTAGGAGGTATTAGTAACAGAAATCACCTTTCCAGGGCTTTTAACTTCACAGTAGGTTTATTTTTATGCTCCTAGTCCATTAACAAGTGCCAAGGAACAATCTTGTGTTGCTTAATTGAAAAGCTATTAACTTTTCACCTGAAATTAACCTTTAAGATTATTAAGCTATGAAGCAATAATAGCTATACTTGCAAAAATCCAGAATTCTTGCACACAAAACTGCCTAAGTCACTACACTTTCCTTCTAACCTGTCCTTGGTAAAAGTTCTGGGCCAGTATATCTGGTTTTGGTGCCAGCTGTCACATACATACTTGGTATTGTCCATGAACTTGCAGCAGCAACAGTATCATCCCAGAAAGGGATGGAACGGTTCTAGCCTTATCGAGGGAACAGAGCTAGAACATAAAACATCCCCTAATTTTGCCTCATGCACAAACACAAGAGCCATCTACTTCACAAGCCTATCTTACCTTTACCTTTACATCTTTATGTTCACCTTTACGTGTCCTTGATAGGCATTAATTTGTTACATGACATTGTTGGAAGGTTGTTGGATAAAATGTAAAAAGAATCTCACACATTTTATGCTGTCTGTAAGTTATAAACTTATTAACTACTCCTCTGATATAGTTTGTCTATGACAAAATGCTTGCTCAGTATTATTTTTGGCTTGGAGCACAGCATTACTTGTATATGCTTCTTTTTTTGGTGCTTATTAGGTTCAAGAACTGAGGAGGAAAATAATTTCCTCAGCAGAAGCCTCCAAAATTAGAGAATGTCCTCAGAGTAAAAACCTCAGCTTTTATGAGTCCTTCTTAAGTGTAAGTCTTATGCTAAGGCAAGGGAAAGGGAGGAGTGAGCTTGGCTACCATTTAGTTAAAAATTGATTTCAAAATCAATTCATATCCCACTGGATATCCCATTTCCACTGTTCTTCTAGGGAAAGCAGGTAAGGGACTGAGAGACTTAGCATCCCCTCATGTCTGTTCTGAACAACTGCTAGAAAGATAGCAAGAAGGAACACTTTAGAGATCAGAAGAACTTATGGTCTGATGCGCATTAGCCATTATGCCTATGCAAATGAAGACGATTTATGGTTGCGTTTGTTTTTCTTCCTTCATCACCATCCCTCACTTACAGCATACTTCAGCCCTGCTGGAATCCAGCACAATTTCCTGCTAAGCTTCAACAGAAGGATGATCAGGCTATTAATGGACAGACGTTGCAAAGGGTACAAAAGCTACTGTAACTCGCACAGATGGAAGCATGATAGCAGCCATCAACAACTTCTACTCTGGAAGATGAAGCCCTCTAGAAACATCTAGAGATTCTCTCACTCTATGGTCCTTTCCCTTCCTTTTGTTTTACTCAATGTCTTTCAAATACAACTTTTTATGTGTTCAAATCTAACTGGTAGCATCTTTACAAAACTTACACCAGCATCTTGATATCGAAACTATTTCTAGCTTTCTATAAAAAGCTTGGCTATTTATCATGGAAAATGAAGGTAAAATATAACATGCATATGTTCTATGCCAAAGAAAACAAGTCTTATTTGGGCTTCATAGATTCAGGAAATGGTTCAAGAACAGCTGAGTGAAAATGGCGTTTCTGTGATGCTGCTAAAGCCAGCAAGGATAGTTCTTGGGAGGAATAAATCTAACAAAGTTACAGGATACCTACTGCATGTTTTAAACAATAAAAACTTGGTAGGTCTTATAACCCTCCCATACTCAAAAAAAATCTCTACACTGGGACAGCTCTATAACATTTTATTCTGCATGCCCCATCAAGCCTGTATTAGTATTTGCACAGTAAGTTACTATGGGCTAACACAATCGCTGCACCAAGTTCCTTAGGCTGCATACTCCATATAAAAGCTTTCGTTGGAACAAGAGTGAATGTGTGCAGAGTGCTTACTTTCTGTTTGCTTGTGATTTCTTTNTGATTTCTTTTGCTTCATTTGCAAATCTCTCCTTTCCTGACCGTCAACATAACAGGAAAGTGAGATGAAGGCTGCACAGGCCTTCAAGAAGCTATACAAGGGATCTTGTACTTAGTATGTCTGTCTCTCCCTGATACCTCACCACACAGCAAATCTTGCACATCCAGTGAGAAAATTAAGTGAGATAGTATGTTTTTTGTCAGACCTTACAATTAGATGAGGAAGTTTTTAAAATGCTGAGAAGCAGATGTCCTATGAAGAAAAGTGACAGAACGGATTTATGTTTGTTTTCTGGCTAAAACATCAACCTAAAAGCTGTTGTCCTTAAAAACAAAAACAAGAAAACAAACAAACAAACCAACGAACCAAAAAAAAAAGAGAAGAAAAATTGTCAAGAAATTTTACAATTTGGCAAAAGAGAATATTAGCATAAAATCTTGTAGCATTTGCTTCTATTTCTTACATGTTTCGCTACTGATTAGCTTCCATATCAGTTAACATCAAGTCAATCAAGTTCTGAATCCATCCCACAGGGGTTTTTGTTTGTAGTTTCCTTGATTGCTTGTGGGTTTTTTCCTCAGTTTTTCTTCTCTTCCCCTTCCTTGAAGTACCTCTGATTTTTAATTATACTCATTTGGACAGTTTGATGGCTTTCAAAGACAGAAGCAGTAGCCTCTGTCTCGGCAGGGCCACAGAAAAAGGTTAACTATGTCTGACACTAAAGACCAATACAAGATTTCAAAGTGCAGCTATGGATATACATGAAGAACAGGAAGAAGCACTGAAAGGAAGCAAGAAGCTTTTTTATTGGATTCAATGTCACTGTGGTGCAGGTCTGTGCTGTACAATATGATAATGAACATTACACATACAAGGACACAGATTCAGCAGGTCTGAGAAACTTTCAAACTTGAAGAGACTTCATTCTTGCCGTACAAATGTGTTACTCGACTGCTGAGAATACGGAACAGAGCATTCCCTTCAAGGCCTACAGTTTATTTTTTGCTGTCTCTTGAAATTTTGATAAGCAAGTTTCAAACTCTTTCAGTATTTTATTAGTATCCAAGGTCATACCTTTCTACTCTATTCTTTCGATGTGTGCATCAGATACTTTGTAGACAGCACCCAGGCACTTGCTTTGAGAACTTCAGCTACTACAGCGATATAGCAATTATTCTTTCTTTGTTGGCTGCGAAAGAAATTACCAAAATAAGAAATCTACATCTATGTTAACCAAACTAATAACACAAGAACATGCAGCTATGTTTGGGAGCTCATTAGCAAAAAGCACAGACATACAGACATTCCCTCGCACAAAACCTCTTTCAGCAGCGTCAGATATAGAATACTTTCTGCATTTGTCACCTTTCAGGTCCGAGTTTCCAGCACGCTTCTTGTTATATGCAATTAGCCCCATGCCAAGGTTTGGTACATTTCATAATAAATCCCTGACCACATTTGCTTCAGGCTTGGCAGCTCTGGAAAGGCTCTATTCATCAGGGCAGCAGTAAGCCACAGGACTCACCACACAACTCACTCGCAGAATTCCAGCACGCTACACTTTTCAACAAGCCATCCAGTCCCTCCTCTTCTCAAACAGCCTGACATATGACTGTGATTAAGTAGGATATGAAAAAGCTCCAATCCATTTTTCTCTTTTTCATCTCTCTTTTCACCTCTTTTCCCTTCAGACAACACAGACACACACCTTCCCCCCCTCAGGAAAACCCTCCCTTCTCTCCCAGCACTGCATGGTAGNGATAGGAATCCTTTTTTTTTTTTTCCCCCTTGCCTGTATTTAAAACAGTAACCATCTGTTACTTGCAGGAAGGCTGTGTCTCCTTCTCAGGTTTCTCCAGCTTTGGAGCACTACCCTCACAGCAGCACATAAGGCTGGCTTCTCTGCTGGGAATGCTCTCTGAGAGGCACCTGAGAAGAACAGAACAGCAGCAAGAGCAACCACTGGCAACTGGGCCATCTGTCCATGGACAATGCAAATGGAAAACCCTCACATTTCCAACGTTCAGCCAGCTACAATGACAAAGAGGGAGCTGGGAGAGACACCATGGAAGCAGGCATGCCACAGGGAGTGTGAGTGGGGAAACAGTTATCTCCATCGTACACATACTGCCTTCCTCTCTTCACTGCGCTGTGGAACAAGCTTGCTGGCAACACTGCAATGATCTATCTACCCAAAAACCCACTCAGAAGAAAGCAGAGTCCTGGATAAAGAAGCTTCATCATGCTTAGTAGCAATGTTGTAACTAGGCCTGAAATGAGCTTTTCTTTTAGCTACAAAAGGGTGAAAAACCTCTGTTAACTCAGAATTATCTCATCTTTCATAGAAGGGCACTCAAACTGTTACATCAGTGCGTAGTTTGACTCAGGTAACTCATATGACAACTTCCAGCAATGCCGAAGCACCCCCGCCTGTGTTTCCACCTTCCTTTCATCTCCAGGGACACATTCTCAAAGCTTCATTTCTTTCTCAGCAGCTCTGGTCCTTCCACTTAAGGAACTGCCACAGGAATAAGTGGGACGCTGCTAAGCTGCAAAACCTCCATTGTACACTTCTGACAGGCAAAAGATGGACAAAATGGCATTTAAAGTAAAGCTCCAAAAAAAGCTGCATCTCAAGGGTTACAGTCAGGAACCAAGACACAGCACGGAAAAGGTCACGCTGTAGTAACAGACCAGGTTTTCCACAGCTCTGATTTCTCCTGAGGTCCCTCCTTTCAGGATCCATCCCCTCCAGAGAACTCTCCCTCTGCCAGAAGTCTGTTCGCTCCAAAGCCTGAATACAAATTACAACAACCACTTTTAACATAAAGCATAAAGTCATGCCACAGCTAACTATACCCAATGGCAAAACCTAATGAGAAACTAAAAGAGAAATTATACCAGGAGTTTATCTAATCCTATCTTTTCCTTGTTCCTTTTACCTTGCCAAAACACTAAACTAAACATGCATCCTAATTTCATGTCATTGCCTTGCTTGCCTGGAGCTGCTGAATACCAAAATCCACAGTGAGATATCCTCACAATTCTTTTTCTTCTTAATTCATTTTTTACTGAATCAAATACTCTAAAAATAGTACAGCAACCGCCTATGGCAGAATGAAGTCAGAAAATACCCATCATCAAACCGTATCAGCCACAGAATGTATTTGATTCATCTAAAGACAAGTCAAACTTGCCTGAGACTTTTACAGTTATGTAGCTTGTGCTTAATGTCATTTGTAAGAGCTGAGTTCGCCTTCTGCTCAAGCAGTGCCTGTGTGTGCATCCCAGCTCCGTTCCCTCCAACGAGGGCACGGTTTCATTCAGGGATTTTGGAGAACCTGATTGTGCGGCATCACACCGTGTTTCCAAGGTTCCTGTTTACCTCAACACAAAGCACCGCTGTGACAGGATCAAAAGCCGGAATAGCTGAAAGATTATTTAATAAAACAACAATGCTAAATTTACACTTTACCTTGAAAGATCCTTCAGGAGTTCTTACAAAGCTCTCTCACGACCCTTTCGTGACTGTGTACACACAGCCCTGGGATGGAGGAGCACTTAAGCATCCCCAAAAGCCCTTTGCAACTACAGAGGTGGGTATATGAAGTTCTACCAAGTTTCTAAAGTTATCCAGCACACATGGGCTGTTACTTTGTTAACAAAAGTGAGAAAAACTGGAATCAGAGTTTCTGCAACTTGCTCTTCTCACCAGCCATTAGTCTTGCTTCTAAGTTTACCAAACCTTTCACAGACAGCAGAGAAGTGTAGATGTTTAACACGAGTACAAATGGTACCAGCCCTATTCAGAGGAAAAAGAAAGTCCAATCCATCTGTTTTTACAAATGCATACACTTAACTTTAATCTAAGCACTATTTACAAAAATACATGCAGACATAAAAGAGCATAATAAATTAATAGCTCACAAGAGGCAACGATGACTAATGACACATCTTACTCTCCTTTCCAAAGCCCTGGCCCAAGGGAACACAGCAGATAAAATTACCTAAGTTGACTTTCTGTGTTTCTGTTAAGCCAAAACTTTGGTGCATTCTGAACTGTCGGTGTGATGTTTCCCAGCTGGAAGACATAAGCTTTCCTAAACAATTCGGGGCTTTAACGTGACCTTAACGCCGTCATCTTCTTTCATACAGCCAAGGGATATGCTTGTTAGTTTATATGGGGTTTATCTTATTCATCAAATTCTCCTGCCTGAGCGCTGATATTGCCTACTTGTGGCCGTGCTGTCAGCAGACCCTGCAAGAACCTCTCCAGTAATCGGACTCCTGCTCATGGACAGCAGTCAGTTAACACTGTAAGAAAGCAGTTGTGCAAAACCCTTCTTGGGCAGTCACCACATGACTGAAATGGCCCCACAACACAAATATGCTCTATAAATTGTTTTACATCTTCACGCTTGCCCTGTATTTCTTTGACGAAAATTGTCACCAGTGGCTGTTGGGTGCTGCCAAATTTGTACTCATAAGCGATGCGTTACCTGAGTCAGAGCTGCAAGTTGAGAGGCTAAACAAGATGGTATCCTGAAATTCCTGACACTTCTGCAGCTGCATGCAAATATCAGCTCCTGACAGATTATTTTCACTGTATTTATCGACATACACAGAGTAGATAGTGTGTTATAAAATCGAGAAGTGAAAATGCCATTTCTTCTTTAACCCAGAAAAACCCGACTGGCATTCACCAGAGCTCTTCACATCCCACATCTCGTGTTGCAGGGATCACTTACAGAAATCTGCATAGGCTTCTCTATTCTCTTTATCCTGGACTGTAATGTGATTATACATGGAAGAGCAGCAGGTGTGCACATGCGCTTGCAATTGACACAATCTCCTCTCAAAATTTTCTTTCTTCTCCCCCTAAATTACCTTTCCCAACATATTTCCCAGGTGATCATCCCATTTCTCGGAACTGAACTGAATTGTTTCTGTTATCCTGCATTCCTCTTTAACAAACTTTTAACAACTTCATGTCTACCAAAAGCCCACGTGCTGATCAAGCTTTGCAAATATCAACAAATACCTAGAAGGACGCAACTTTTAACCCTTTGTTGGTAAGATTGTCCCCCATGCGAAATACTAGTGCATCATCATCTGCTCTGATGGTGCAGTTCCACAAGCATTTACTCCAATAAGGCCATGACTCCCTGTCCAGTAGCAAGTTTTATGGCATTTCTGTCATTCACCTTGCTCATATTCCCAAGTCAGGTTCACCATGGCTGATAAAACCATCTGGTTTTATCAGTTATGCTAATAAAACAGAGAAATATCATGCCTGAATAAATTCCTGTTGCATAATTCTATCTTAATAGCGTGAATCCTGTTTATGAAAAATGTTTACATCACAGCAAGGAAAACCACAAGTTTTGCGTGGGAGGGCAGACTGGGGGAAGGGAGAGGAGAAAACATCCTGTCATGGAAAATTCTCCCTCAGTAAGAGGGGAAAAAAATCTCCACAAATTATACCCTGACAACTGCTAGCTTTCAGAAAACAGC
>VZTA01006616.1:12508-53926 GCA_013398855.1 Mohoua ochrocephala | reverse complement strand
GCGGGTCGGGAGCGGCGGCGCGCCCGCTCCGCTCTGCCCCGGGCGTCCCGGGGCTCCGACGGCGCCGTGTGCGGGGCGGACCGGGCTCGGTGTGCGGGGGTCGGGGGCAGCGCTTACCGTGGGTAAAGCGTCCCGTGGGTGCCGCGGGCACGGCCGGGGGTCCCTGTCACCCCTGTCCTGGGGGTGGAGGAGCCTCTTGGGCCGTGTTTCTCTCTTGTTGACTCGGAAAGGTAGATAAGGGTTCGACCCGTCAGGAAAGTTTTTGGCATCTGATTTCCAAGGTAAAGAATAACAGGACGGTTGAGGTTGGGAGGGATCTTCCCAGGCCATAGGGTCTAACCCTTCTCCTCGAGCAAGGACAACATTGAATCATCCGGGACTGTGCCCAGAGGTTGTTCGTGTGTCTCCAAGGGACGGAGAATCTGCGGCCTTTCTGGGCAATCTCTGCCGGTGCTGGGTCACCCTCACAGTAACAAAATGTTTCCTGATGTTCAGTCCGAGACTCCTTGGAATGCAGAGAAGGGCAGCGAAGCTGCTGAAAGGTCCGGAGCACAAGTCCTGTGAGGAGCGGCCGAGGGAGTGCTTGGGGTGTTTAGCCTGGAGGAAAAAAAGGAGGCTCAGGGGTGACCGTATCACTTTAGAGCTACAACTGCCTGAAAGGAGGTTGTAGCCAAGTGGGGATCAGGCTCTTCTCCCAGCTAACAAGCGGTAGGACAAGAGGATGTAGCCTCAAGCTGTGCCGGGGGAGGTTTAGGTTGGGTGTCAGGAAGAATTTCTTCACAGAAAGAGTGATTAGACAGTGCAATGGACTGCCCAGGGAGATGCTGAACTCACTGACCCTGGAGGTGTTTAAGAAAAGACCACTTAGTTGATATAATGGTGTTCAATCATAGGTTGGACTCAAATGATCTCTCAGAGATCTTTTCCAGCTTAATTGATTCTGTGTTTCAGTTTCTGCCCATTGTCTCAGGTCCTGCCACAGGACATCACTGACATCGCTGCTACTCTTAGTAGCAAAATGTCTTAAAGGTAGTAGGGCTTTGCCACTTCTCATATATACTTAAAAATCGGTTGGAAAAGTGACTTCCTCTCTATAACTTTTGGTAAAGGATTAATGGGGGGAACAATACAGTAATATGTCTTTTGCTGGAAAAGTGTTTGAATCATTGCCTGATTAATTACCTGACACTCCTTCCCCCCATCAAATAGTAAAGAAATGGAAAGAAAAACAGAATATCTTTTTCTGAGATCAGTACATGTAAGAAAACCCATCTTTACATCTACTGGATAGGTATCTATTCTTTGTTCTGCCACAGTGTTTGTTTAAACTAAATTAGTTATTAAGAAATTAAAATCTGCTTGAAATTCTATGTGGCAACAGCTGACAAAATGATGCCATATTAGTTTAAAGTTCCACATCACACCATTAACTTTTTTCTTAAGTGGAAACACTCTAAAAGTTAGATTTTTGTCATATAACTTGTGTCTGTGACTAACAAACCCTTGATTTTATGATACAGAGAAATGTGTTGGCCATATGAGACTGTGTAAGATGACATTGTATGCTTTCTTGTGCTTGTGTGTGTTTTATACAGGTTTTGACAATTGATTCGTGTTGGTTGGCATAATTTAAAAAAACCCCTTAACATTGCTAACTTTCTGTTTGCTTTCTTTTATTTGAGTATTTAAAACCTGAAATAGTGATTTGTAGGACTGTATTTTGTTTAGGAATTGAATTTTGTCTTAGAATTCAGATATTCTTAGCAATATGTTACTGTTCATTGACCATATTTAAATTTTGTCTCAAAAGTGGACATATTTCTCTGATTAAATCCTATTATCAGAGACTTCACACTTTGTTTTACTTGATTTTTTAACCAGGGTAGAACATAGGCACGTCTGGTAGTTGCTATCAGCTGACAACCAGCCCTGTGTTTTAAACATGTCTTTTGTATGTGATCCCCAGTCTCTTTCATTTTATTAAAACAAACAGAAAAATCCATCACTATAATATTTGGAAATGGCCGTTGCCTTTTGTGTATAAGGTAGAAAAGAAGGACTTGTGTATCTCTAATTTCCCCTACTTCTTTCTGTGTGCAGTTGTAATGGATACAATGGAGACCTCCTTTTGTGCACATTTTTTTTAGTTATATTGGTTTCGGGTTTCAAAATAAGAGTGTCTGTGTGTCTAGCTGTAGTTCACTTTTTGTGTCTTTTGATGTTTTGAGGTTACACTATTTCATTCTTTGTGGTCAGGTAACGAAAAGTAACGTAATTTTTTTTAAATGCTTCTCACCTGGATAACAGAAATGTGGTTAAGAGAAGTAGACTAAATGTTCCCAGATAAATAAGGAAAAGCAGAAATGTAGCATAAGGTCCTTAGTCACACTGGAATTTCAGACACTGAAGAAGAGGTGTGGGTGTAGACTACTTATGGAAACTTAGATTTGTTATTTCTCTCTGACTCTGAATACCAGAAATTAATATTTTTAGAGACTCATTTCAGCTGTTCTCAAAATTTGTTCTTTAAACAGAATCCTGATTGACTTAGTCCCAACAGAAAGAATATTTTAAAATATTTGCCGCTTCACGTGATGCCTGACTTGTGATCTCTTTGTGTTTAGGAAGTCTATCCGTTTAGGAAGGGATTACGGTGAGGTGTCGTAAAGGCTGGGCAATGCTTGTGTTAGTAGGATTCTGTGTGGTGTGAGTAAAGGTGATGTTTCAGCATGTTTTTCATTTCCTTATGCCATCATAAAGCATAAAAACGTGTGAGAGTATGAAACTGACTTGTTAGTTTTTTATAATAAATTTCATGTGTACAATTCTTGTGTGTCACATATTTTTTTTTTAATTCTAATTTGAAAAGATGGCGTTTCCAGTTCTTAAGGGTGAAATGCTCTGCGTTTACACATTTGAGTTGTACGTGCTCAGATTTCAGCAGCACAGTAATTATTTCCTTTTACAGTTAGCTGAAAGATCTGCCACAGTGGTGCATGTTGGGAAGGTGGCTTTTGTGTCTGGAAAAGGAAGGAAGCGTTAAAAAGTAGGCAACAGTTTTTTCATTGTATGATGAAAAGCATGAATTTAATGTCATTATTATCTTGACTTTCTTTTTTTGTTTTGTTTTCCATAGATATTCTCAATAATGCTAGTGTTGTTGACCAGTTTTGATCTTTATTCTTAAAAGATCACTGTTTGCACAATAAAAAAAACATGGGGAGGAGCTATGTAAAAAATTATGATAGTTGGAAAATTTAGTGAGTAATAATATTTGTTATATAGTTAGGAACTGATAAGAGGTTGTGAGAATACATAAAATACCTGCAGATTTGAGTTATCAGGACCTCTGCTGTCAATATTGGTGCTGTTGAGAGAAACTGTTTTTGTAAATTGACAAATTTTTGCAGTCTTTCCTAAACGGTGATAACGTTTGTCTGCTTCAGCTCAGAATGCGTGAGTCTTACAAAAACAGGTTAATCCCTGTGCAAACATTGCCTCCACCTGAGCATTTGTGCACTTTATAACTTTTCATAGTTCTTGGTGTATTGTTAGTTTTATAAAATACCAGGATTTGCTGCCCAAGGGCATTGTGAGATTTCCAAGCTTGACAGTTTGGATTATGAATGAAGAGCAGGTTTGTGCACTGGAAATTGTCTCACTTAGGTGGGAGAGAAAAATAATAGCATTAATCCTCATTGGTGAGGGGATTGGTTTCCGAATAGAATCCTGGTTTTAACTGAAATTTTTGTTATAGATTGTGAAAATACTTCTGCTGTGTCAAAGAAAAAGTAAAGGTGTTAATTGAGCAAGTGAGGACCATTTATGTATAGGATGTTCTGGAATGATACTGGTTTTGCACTATATTTATGAAATTTGGCAGGGATTAAGTTCTCATCTTTTAATTTGGTCAAGGGTAAGACTTAAAGTTTTCTTTTTATTCCTGGGTTGTTTGAAAACTGTATGAATATATATTTCAGGAGCATTTTTCATCAGAGGGACCAGAATAGAATTGCTTCTCCAGCTAGAGACTGTTCCTCAGAGTCTTGCTTCAGTTTTTATGATTCTTTAAAAGAAATCTGAAGCATTGGAGGAAATCACGCTATAGTGACCAGCACCCATATGGGAGTACAGTGCCTAATTTTCATAACATAGTAACATAAATTTTGTTTAACAAAAATGTGGGCTGTGGCTGTGTTCAAGTGATGTTGACTTGCTGTCCTGAGTGAAAGTATCATGAACAGACCCATTCAGGCTTATTTTGGGCATGTTCTTTGTTCTGGGTGGGGAAAAAATAAAGCAAAGTTTCCAAAAATCTTGATACCACCTTTTTCTTATTTATCTTTGTTTCTGGAGTGGTGGGGAGTTTTTTGATTGTTTGGTGGTGGTTGTTGTCGCCTAAACTGTGCTTTCTCAAAGCCCTCCAGTGATGTTAATCTTTTGGATGCTCTAAGAAGCTTGCCTGAAAAGGGGCAAATAAAAGCATGAGGATTTAAAATGTGTAGTTGTAATATTTGATTTTGTGATTCTTGTTTTTATAAAATAGACTGTTATTAATTCTAAGAAGGGGATATTATGTGACAGTGAAGCATAGGGGACAAGAAATGCTAATATTCTTGGAGATGGTTCACCATCTTTTACCAATCTTTTCTCATTTTATAAAAGCGATATTAACATGGCATTTATAAACACGTCTCTAGACGTGCTCATTGGCATCAGGTGTTTTGCTGTTAGTCAGAGGTTTGAGCTGTCTGTAAGGATTCAGCTCTGCGTGAAGGCAGAAGCTGCGCTGTCGCCAGCTGGGATTTCTGAAGCTGGATGCTTATCTACAGTGCAGCAGGGCTGCCTCTGCCTTCTGGAAACACGCTCAGAGGGAACATCAAGGGAAGAATCTTACTTTGAGGAATGAGCAATGCTGAATACTTTCTTTTCACACTAGCTCAGAATTAATTGGTGAAACTTTGATAGCAATTGCAGAGTATAATTCATTTGGTGAGATATTTTTAGTCATGTTTTGGGGATGTTCTTAATTCAGTTTTCAGTTTAGTGTTTGGTATGGAAATTAGCATGGGGCTTGAAGGTACAGCTACAGGAGAGACTGGACAGGGAGACTGCACAGGAAAAGAAGAAAATGCCTGTGGTGGCAGTGGAGCTAGCAGCAAATCATATTTCATGGATTTCTGTTATCATATGTAAAAACTAATGGCAGGAATACTGGCGCATGTGAATATCTAATGTCATTTTAGGTGCCTGAGAGTATCTTGAGACACGTGCATAGGGCTGTGAGATGCTGCTCTAGGCTGTAAGGGAGGCAGGCTGTTCTGGACTGGTAGCTGGATGCCAGGCAAGATGGTAACTTTCCTGGTGTTTTTGTGTCTGAAATGGCAGTAGGAGCCTATGTGTCCACTCTGAGTCAGTAAAATCGCTGTTTCTTTTCAAACCTTTCATTTTTTGTGTGGTTTAGTGGCTTTTTTTTGTTTGTTTTTAAGTTTGCAGCCTCTCAATTGGCTCTCCCTCCTACTGAAAAAAATGAAGACAAATATATAACACCGCTGTTGTGCTGCTCACCCCCTTTGATGGTAATTTAACTGTATGGTAAACATGACAGACCTTTTGTGTTCTTATTTTATTTATAGCTTTCTTGTGGGACAGACTGGCTGCTTGGGCAGTGCCTAGGAAAACTGCTGCTGGGCTTTACATGTCAAATCTAGATTTTTTTTTTTTTTACTGGTTTTAGGTGCGGGTTTTAAACAATGTCTGTAGTTTCTTTTGTCACTAGACATTCATGTGCACCTGAATTTCCTTTGCACGTACCCAGAGCTGCTGTCATCTTAACTGAGGTGTTAACTGGCATTTTTTTGAGCAAGGCATTTCTGTATGTGGGTCGTCTGATGGCTGCAGTGCTGTAGGTGAGCTCAGGTTGTATCTAATGTACTGTGACAACGGTGTGTATGACTATATATACTTAGCTGGTAAAGCAGAAAGGATGGTGTAATACTGTTACAGACTATGTCAGCAATTTAAAGTGGAACTGGATTATTTGATTTAAATCTGTAAATCTAAACTAACTTCTCTGTGCTAAGCACGGTGAAGTTCTTGCTGGCTTCCTCTCACCTCTTTTTGTTCCACTTCAGTTGGAAGCGCAGAAAAATTCACTGGCTGCTTTGATTTGAGAATAAAAGTAAGAACGTTTGCCTGGGAAAGCCACTAGTCTTTGGCTTCTCCCTGGGAGAGAATAGCCCAGCAGTAGGCTTTGGCTGACACTAAACTGGAGGTTTTCCTCTGCTGTTACAAGAAAAAGCCAGAGAGCATGAAGATGTCAGCCAGTGGTGAGGAGAAAGGTGTGAAGGGGCAGTGGAGTCTTGTATTTAGCCCCATGACCTGTTTTGCATCCAGTGAAACTTAATTTAGGTGCAGTGAGTGACTCTGCTTCTGTCGCTGTGTGTGTATAAATTTGGCACAGTAATAGTACTGGTGCTCTGAACTTACTGGGCACGGCTTTTTAGGAAGTCTGAAATGGTTCTTAGTGGTCTGCCTTAAGAAAGAAAAACCTTTGCTACCTTGTATATTAGAGGCTAAAAACATAATCAGTTAACAGAAGCCATGCTAAGTTTGACTGGCAAGTTAACAGTGTGCCATCACATGCAGGCTTGTCTGCATAAAGTTGGTGATAACTGATTTAGTAAATGGTATTTTTCAGAGGTCCATATGGCTGCAATTTAGAAAGAATCACTGTATTTTGTAATGCTGATTAGTCTCAATGTTCTGCTTATGCACATAAAGGATAAGGGTTATATTGTAAATAACTAATATATATATAAAGTATGTAACATATACAGATATTCCTGTGATGCTGTATATCCAAAAACTACTATGCATTCCATTCAAAACATTTATTTAGACAACACATAACAGCTCAAAGAATTTCTGTAATTTTCTAAGAACTAGAAAGAGTTAAGACTTTTCATGGAAATGTAGTGCATTTTAATGCACGTCTCCACAGTGTTTTGTTGAGGAGAATGGCAGGTGTTTGTACCCAGCCAATAACTTATTAGCATATACAATTCATGCTTTCTAATGTCAAGTGTCATAGCTGTTACTTATGCTTTGCTGGTTTTTTTCCTTTCCTGAAATACAGGTAAGCTTTTTTATCTAGAAGCATTTTAAATACTGTGTGAAGATGGCAAGTCTGATGAGTCAGAGTCTGTTGACCTACGTAGAAGAAGGAAATGTTCCTGCTCTGAAAGCGCTTCTTGAGAAATGCAGGGATGTCGATGAGAGAAATGAGGTAAGATGGTTTTTGAAAAGGTCAGTTTCACATTGCAGCTTATTAGTTACAGAACGAATAATTAGTGAGATCACACTGGTTATTTAATATACAAATTTCAGTTTTGTTTTTAAGTGATTGCTTATCTTCGCATAACCTGAACACTGTGTGTTCAGTCTCTGTCAGCACCTCAAGCATCTTTCATAGTATTTGCTTTCTAGAGTGTTCTGAGCTGGAAAATGCAGCTCCATCCTTCCTTTGTAAATGGAGTTTATACCTGTATTTCTGTGGCTAAGAATTGGTTCTTAGTTCACAGATCCAACTGCACATGCCCTGTTCATTTTGAGGTGGGACCTGGTATGATGATAACCCTTGCCTCACATCTTGGTTTTCAGTCAAGATACTTTGTTATGCAATCCAAATAAGATCGTATATTGCAACTTATATGAGCTTGTGCTCATCTAGATGAAAAAATATGTATCTAAGAGGTAAATCTAGAGGTTACCAGGAGTACACAGAAGTCTTGATACACAGTATGGAGTTTATATGATAATTATTCAGAATCTGTTATTTTGATCAATTTTTGAAATCTGCGTAAGATGGAAAGAATTTTTTTTTTAATAAATCTAGTGGCATATGTTACTCAAGCTCAAAAAGCATCATGCAAATGTTAAAACAATGTACAGAATTCAGCCTTACCGTACTTATTAGATCTGGTTTCAATTAAGATAGTTTTCTTTCATTGTTGGCGCATTCATTCCATGCTGTGTATGCACATATGCTGAGGTATTTGAGATGGGAGAATTTTTAAGTTTCAGAGCATACACATTAACCTCACCACCTGGCATGTAGCATATCTGAGAAGGGGAATGTCTGTTCCCTCTGCTGGCAATTCCTTTCAACAACATGGCCGAAATCAGACAGTTCATGTTGGTTTTATCAAGTGTCACTGCCTTCACCTTCTTTTCTAATCTTCACTTATTGGTGGGACTGAATGTAGTCCTGGGTTTCATTAACTGTCTTTTTTGCAGAGATCATTTCCCTGATACCTATTGTTTTCAGTCTTCTGATCCGTTTCATTGGAGAAGGTCATTTCTGCAGACAGACGTGTGTGGTTTGCATCAATTTTAAACCCCTTGCAGGGATGGTCCGCATGTATAATGATAGGAGGTTTGTTAAAAGGCTAGCTCTTCCTTGGAATTCAGTGGCTTTGAGTGCAGTTCAGTTTCCAGTTTTGGACCTGGCAAGACTTCTTCTTGGGTAGAAAGAAAATACCAAAAGGGGAGTGCCTTTGGAGATCTAAAAAGATTTCTGGCAAGCCAAGGTTTGCTAATGCCAGGACCTCCCACGCTGCAGTGACTTGTCCAATGGTAGGATCACCCACATTGTTACCAACCCTTTTTATCTTGACTATGGTCAGTTGCCAGCAAAGCTGGGATGTCACAGTCAGTTTGTGTATGGATGGTTTTGTTGCATTAACACCGTCAGTTTCAGTTAAGCGGGGCAGGTCTTGACCTCTCTGCCTTTTCCCTGCACATCCTTCCACTTGTGTGATTTCTCCTCTCTCATACCAGACACATGAATTAACAGCTAATGATAGATTCTTGCCTTGTGTGATAGACTTTGATCCTAACAGCCTCCGCTTTCCCTTGATGTGCCTTTCTTTCTGCTCTTGGTACTGAAGGAGCTTCTGCATGTTCAATTCTGAATCTTCTGTTCTCTCATGGACTGCGAGAGCGCTAATCTGTAAGGTGACACCGCTAATTGATTTCCCTAAAAAGATACAGGTGTGCTCCTTTATAATTTGGTTATTCCAATACCTTGAGTTGTGATGTACAGATAGACAGTACTTGATGTGCGTGTGAGAAATATGGGCGTTTAGTTCTTGTGGAGTGTCTAGGCTCTTGGGCAACTTTTGAGAATTAATCTGGATGTCACAGATGTGGTAATTATCTTTTGTTTTTGTGTTGGTGAAAAATTTGTGATGGTTGCTAAAACATTGTAGCGTTCTACTTACATTGGAGAGTCTTCTAATGAAAAGGGAAGGATGTTTTCAGTACCCCTATAGAAAATTTTACGTCTGTCTCAGAAAACCAAAGCCAATCTGCAGCTGTATGACACTTCTTACAGGAGGGAATAATTTTACCATCCACAACCTCTTCTTGCCCAGACATACTTTTATTTGGATTGTATTATCCTTTTGTGTTATCCACTTGTGGAAGACAATCAGAGTGATAGCAATAGTAACTGTTTCAAAGGAGGTGAGAAGAATGATTGGGCTAAAATAGGAGGTTTTGTCTGTATTGGTAAAGCACTGCTTGGAAGGGATCGGTGGAGATTATCTAGTCCTGTCTCCTGACGTGGGTTGGTTGGAGCCACCTGGAATTGCCTGTGTCTGGCACAGGGCAGTCCCAGCCTCTCTTCGCAAAGATTCAGTGCAGTTCCCTCTGGACATCAAAACCTGACACCTGTACTCAGTACAGTGAGGTTCCTGTGTGCCCAGCCTGTCATTGTCCCTCAGGATGGCAATCTGCAGCATCATCCATTCCTCCTAAACTTGTTCAGGCTGTGAAGGTGCTGCAGGCACACTCTGTCCCATTGCTCCAGTCCTTAATGAAGGGGTTAAAGAGGATCCCAGTGCCCTGCACTAGTGACTGGCCTCCAGCTGGACTTTGTACTGCTGATCTCAGTGCTCTGAGCCCAGCACTGCAGCCAGTTTCAGTCCACCTCACTGTCCGTTTGTCTAGCCTGTGCTTCATTAGTGTCTGTGGTTGTTGTGGGAGACAGTGTTGAAATCCTGACTAGATATGGCATAAACAATGTCTCAGCTCTTCATCCACTGACCAGTGATGCCATCACAGAAGGCACAGTGGTCAGTCATGATTTCTGAAATCACTTGGCATGTGTATCCCCAACTTATTAACTTGCATATCTTAAAGAGCAAAAGTTTTGACTGTTTTCTCCTTCAAAGAGAGCTGTTCTTTTCTAAAAAGTAAAATTTTATTTTCTCTTGATTTTTTGAGCATTTTAATTCTTTTTTTTTTTATCACCAGACCTCAAAACTACTTCTGTTGATACAAAATATACTTTAGAATCTAAAAAACATTGGTGTCCTTTTGAACATATACAATGTACAGTTATAACAACATAAACTTACACGGGAGCCTAATTTTTCTTTGTGAAAAATTACATTATAGATGTAATTAGATAGGGAACAGCTGATGGGCCAGAACGCGTTTTTGAAAGAATCCATGCATTTCTCTAATTTTGTGTGTGTAAAGAGCAGAAAGAGTCATCAGGTATCTTTATTAATTGTACTGTTAATTGTGTCAGTTATGAAGATTCGTGATATTACTGTATTGTGATTCTGCATTCATTTTTATTCTTTCCAAGGAAATTGCTGGTATATAGCTCCCAACATGTAGCTTTTGCATTATTTAGAGACTAGATAATTTGAGTTTTCTGGAGATGGTAGAGAGAAAAAACAGAAGCAAGATCAGGAAAAATTCTCTTAATTTATTAAACTTGTTGTAATTAATAAATTTACTGTAAAATTTAGCAAGCTTTGCTTTTCATCATGCTGAGCAATTGTATCTCAGAAATTTGCTGACACAAAAGTAAGCTGATGGAAGGGTGACAGACTCTAACTGACTTTTAAAACACTTCTGAAGGCAAATAAACCAGCTTTCCTCTTTCATCTTCCCTGAGCTGAGACCGTCTGCTAAGAACCCATGTTGCAGAGGACAGGAGTGATGTCTGTATTTTGTATGCTGTCAGATGAAAGTGGGGTATAGAACCTGACTATTTTTTCCAAGGCTTTAGCAACTGTTCCTCTGAATCAGTGTGCATGTTTTAATGGCCATTGTGGTTCCTAGGGTAGATTTACTTATTTATTGTTTTTTTAACAATGTGACTGAGTTGCTGCAAGTTGTAAAGATGTCACGTGTATTGGAGATGTCTTCAGCGAGCAAATCATTCAGAAAGGTAGCTATTTAATAATGTAACTTTTTTCTTTTAGTAGCCCTTTTTAATGTCTGAAATGTTTGGGGTGTTTTGTGTTTGTTTTTTAATCTCCTATGGGACAGGGGTTTATACCATGTTCTCCATTTTTATTGCAAGTATGCTGTGTGGTTTGAACACCAGTCTTTTTTACTACTTCTCACTGGCAATTAAAAATGGAAACAGCATTGCTCTGTAGGTTCTGGGTTTTTATTGTGTGGGTATGTGTGTAATTTTTATCACTTCCCAATGCATCTATTTTCCTGTCACTTTGATTTCAGAATGGCCAGACTCCACTTATGTTGGCTGCTGAGCAAGGCAATTTAGAAATTGTCCAGGAGCTTCTCAAGAAGGGAGCTAATTGCAACTTGGAAGATGCAGTAAGTACTAGTGCTTTATGTGATGGTATGTAACAGTGGAGGAACAAGAAATTTCAAGGGGCAGGCAAAGAAAGGGAATTTAGGTTAGTGTTGAGCTCAGAAGGGAAAAAAGCAGGTGGGAAATGAGGACATGTAAGAGAAATTTTATTCAAAATTGCTTAGCTTTTTATTTCTCTGGACCCTCATGAAGAGTAGGGCTATTCCTCAGACATTTAAAACATCTTGATCTCTGCTGAATGTTGCTGCTGTTTCTTCTGGGAAATTAGAATAGAGAAATACAGCATCAAAGATGAGGTCCAAGTGATTTTGCTCATCTCAGTGTTGCGGAGGTATGTCAGTGGGTTGGATTTTCCTTCATTTGTTTGGGGTTTTTTCATTTGGTTTTGGTGTTTTTCCAGTAAATACATGGGGAGAATTTAGGTTGAAGGATTATTTCAGGTGAAAGCCAGAGCAGTGGCAGAGAGGGGTTTCAAATTTATGAATTATCTTCGTGCCTCAGCAAAAGAGGTTGACTCCAGATGAAAGATGCCCAAAACAAGTGAATAGGACAGAGATATTGTTAGAAAGTTTTGAAAGGTCTGTATATTCCAGTGAAGAGTGATAAACAGGAAAAGGATATTGCTTGGTTTTGGTTTTTTTTACTTCTGCACTTAGTTTAAGTGTAGCAGTATGAACATCCGGAAAGGTCTGCTATGGAATCTGTCACCTGTAAAAACCAAAACAACAAAAACCAACCAAGTCTCTGTTGTTTTGAGACATTTTATTATCGTTGTTATAAATGCCGCAATTTCTGTACTTCTAGGAAGGACAGCTACCTTATAAACCGTTGCTATATTTTACAAGTGTGTAGCATATAAAAAAAATCAGTCCACACCTGGATGTGCTTTGAGCAGTGGGGAAAAAATAAGCATAATGCAAGGGTAAATACATTTTTCTGAAGTGATCAGAAATGTGAAAAGCTGTGGTCCAGATTACCCTGCGTATCAGTCCCTTGGGTGCTGTCACACACTGTATGTGGAGACCCACTGCCACTGGTTTCTGTGGTCTTGGTTACCGTGTCGTTCCCTCTCAGCAGTTTTCAATGTCTTAAACTCATTCCCTAATCCTTTGGAGGTGCTGCTTTCTCCATATGTTTATTAAGATAATCTGCAGTGAGCTGAGGAGTGGAAAGGGATAGATATTGGGTAGGAGAGCACATAATTGGAGTGGAGATTTGGAGTAGTTGCTCTGTATTTCCGTGTGTGTAACTGGCACACTGTGAGTTTATTAGTACTTTTTTCTTTTTTTTAAAGGACAGCTGTTTTAAGGGCTTCTGTATTTCCTGTTGTGGAGTAAGCATTTGAAAAACAAGGTTACTTGTATTGAAATATTGAATATTACTTTATAACATTTTTTCTTTCTTCCTAGGATAACTGGACAGCTCTTATTTCAGCGGCTAAAGAAGGACATGCAGCTATTGTAGCAGAGCTGCTCAATTACAATGTCAGTTTGGAGCATCGGGATTTGGTATGTGTTGTCCTAGTGTAAAAATAAAATAGAAAAACAGTTTTGTGAGTTGGAGATTTTCAATTCCATAAAATTAAGGAAAGATCTTTCCTTTTTACATTATGCACTCAGTGCGACTGAAATGGAAAAGAATATATAGTTAGATACTGCTTTTTACACCTGTAAAATGATTGCTTTAGTGTTATTAAAGGCAACTGGTTTGCTAGGGCTGCTTTTTCCCCCTTAACTTGCTTTGGAAAAAAGCTTAACTGAAGAGCAGTTTGATTTTTGGGTGTGTTTTTTGTGGGTAAGATTTTTTTGCAGGATGAGGGTTGGTTTGGTGGTTTTTTGTTGGGTTTTTTTTGGGGTAGTAGTGGCTTTTTTTTTTTGTATGTTTTCTGGTAAAATAAAAGTTGTCTTTCCCAGAAAATACCTGTCCATATTTACTTTTTCCCTGGGCAGCCATGATTGTTCATACAGCAGTCCTTGTTTTCATTCATCTTGCCAAATTTTTAAGTGGAAAAGTGGACGCTTCAGTCCAGCCCATCTAAAGAGTTACAAAAGCTGCTGACACCATTCTAAGGTTAGATGGCTCTGAAGAGCCATTGTCTGTCCATTGACAGAAGATGGAATTAGGTACCTGCAAGGACTAATTTTGTTCTGCTTAAGTTAGAGTGTGGAAAACCACTAGGGGTGAGTTCAAGTGCTACCTTTAGTTGAAGTTCCACTCTGTCTGAAGCCTGGAGCATCTTCACTAACCGAGATGTTTCATTTAACATTAAGCAGATTCACATGGCCAGGTGCTTGATTTCTAGACCTCTGTCAGTCAGAGCGATCTTTCACATCTCCAAAAGTGTATTATAAAGAAATGAATAAAAATTGGGCTTACAGTTATTGGAGGCATACTGTCATTTTAAAATTAAATTTGTTTACCTGACCTGTCAGATGCCTTAGGCAGTGAAACGTCATTGTCTCCTGGTTTACAAACTTAAATGAACACACCAATGTAGTTTGAAATTAATTGCTCTTATCCCTGTTACAGAAATAAAAAGTAAACTTTCCATGTTAATTGATTTGGATTCTAGACTTTGTTTTAAGATAGTGGTGTGTTTCTTGGGCTTTTTTTTTATCTAGTGGTTGGATTTGTATGCATCTGAAATCTGAATTCGGTGTTCAGCAACATTAAGAACATGATGTTTTCCCAAGTTTTGCATATAACAGGAAATTAGTACTTCCATACAGGAGCTTATTATTTATTCTACATAAATAGGATTACATTGTGCGGTCAATCCTTACTGTATTTTGGATTGGCAGAATAGTCTTAGGACAAATGCAAAATGAAATAAAAGTCATTAGGTAGATTTCTAAGTATTTTTCAGTTTTTACATTTCTTTGAATTGTGCTTGCCAGGGAGGATGGACTGCCCTGATGTGGGCATCGTACAAAGGCCGTACTGAAGTGGCTAAACTGCTGCTTGAGAAAGGAGCAAATCCAAACATCACAGGAATGGTAAGTTTTAGTTTTAAACGCCTCCCCCTCCCGAGTGTTGGAAGTCCTGAATTGTGCACTCATCTTATTATCTTGATTAAACATTTTTCATTTTTTGCAGTATGACATTAATCGCTGTACTTTATGAAGGGCTTGCTTTAATAATCTGTGTGATCGCCACTGGATTTTTTATTAATTTTAGATTTTTTTAATTGAAGCAAATGGGTGTATAGCTCATACTAAGATTCAAATTATCAGGAGAGGAAATAATAGAAAAGATAAGTAGTGTATCTGATGTTACTTGTATAACAACTCTCATTTTTCTGCATCTTTAGAAGTTAATGGAGTAACTAATGTGTGCAATTTAGAAACCATAATTTGCTCTAATTGTTTCATAATAGTTTAGATTATATGAACATATACCATTCATGTTGGAGAATAAAAAACCCTAAGATTTTAAGATTTAGTTCATTTTATAAGCATTTTCTACAAAAGCATCGGCACTGAACAATTTGTTTATACCGTCAGTTCTCTGATGTTTGAGGCAATGAACAAGGAAGGAAGAGCCCCAGTGGCCAAAACAACCTTTGTGATGGTTGATTTTCTCTCGTTTGCATATGCAGTGTCTGTGTGCATGGCACAACTCCTCTGCAGTCCTGATGAGTTAGGGATATTGCATAGCTGTCTGTTGCTTCCTTTCTGCCTTACACATGTTCCTATTAAGATGAGGATGCGAATTTACAAACCTTGTTTAAAGAGTTATAAATCAAAACTGATTCGAAACAGCGGACATCTTCCTAGACAGCATCTAGGCAATGTACTAGGTAACAAGTATTGATAATGTAGTTGGATTTATTTCTGTATATTCATTCTTCTATGGGTTTAACTCTTGAGACTTGTTTTGTTGATGTAAAATAATTAAAATACGTAAGACTATAATTATTTATTTGTTTTTTTTAATTCTAAGCAATACAGTGTTTATCCGATTATTTGGGCAGCAGGACGGGGCCACTCAGATATAGTCCATCTCCTACTGCAGCATGGAGCTAAAGTGAACTGCTCTGACAAAGTAAGTTATACCTATACAACATTTAATTTCTGTAGTGTTTGATAAATTTCTTGTAAAAGGAAATCTATGAGTTCTTGATTAGAAAAACACTTGCTGTTATATTTTGCCCATGAGATTAGAATTAGTGTGCTAGAGTAAGTTGTTACGCTTGAAAGGTTTTCCCATAGTATGCTCAAGATGTTGTGAACATATTTCTATTTTATGAGCTATTGGAAACCTTGTTAACCTAGGTTGTATAGAAAAATAATTCTTACAGCTATCATCTACAAAAGAAAAGTTGAAGTGGCTTTTCAAATGCTCGTGTTAATTCACGAGACCAAATCATATATTTGTAAAAACTAAAGCAATAAAGTATGGGGTAAATACTAGATTGTATGGGATACTAAATTCAGAAAGCAATATGATGAAATATTGTGAATGTTTTTTCAGTATGGAACCACCCCACTGGTTTGGGCAGCAAGGAAAGGTCATTTGGAGTGTGTGAAATATCTGTTGCAGATGGGAGCTGATGTTGATCAAGAAGGAGCTGTAAGTAACTGCATTTTCCAGTGATAAGTACATCCGTGTGTCCTTTTTTGTTGTTTTTTTTTATAATACAAATACCAAGAAATACATGAAACAAGATGAAATATCAGTGTTGGAGTGTATTGCTTTCCAGCTATTTGCAGACTGCATGTGAGAGTTACTGAAATTTCTTTGTGCCTTTTAATAAAACTATGATGTAGCTAGGCAGTTGTATTGACAGTGGACGCACTGATATATTAAGTGTAAATTTTAGTGAACATAGATTAATTTAGGTAATTGTTATCTGAAGGTTAGCACTATCAAAATTCATTCAGTATCCAAGCCTGGTACATCAAATATCTTATTCCTCAGTGCTATTTGAAAAGTAAATCAAACACAAAGCATCTTTTGAAAATAATAATTGTGACTGCACTTTTCCAGAAATTGAAATTTTTTCAGAAGTTTCAGCTGCATATTGTTTTTAAATAAAATAGATTACATTTAAATTGCTTGTCAAAATAAATCCTTTAAAAATTGAGTGGAAAATTAGGATAACTTTTGGTATTAATGTGATTATTTCTGAAGTTCTTCAAAAATCCTCTTTGTGAAACAGTATTGGTAGACCTGGGTGCTCTGATAATACTACGTTCCCATATGACAAGAAAATTGTTTTATCATGTGTGTGGCATTCAGGAGATAGAATAGTAGAACTTTACTTTTTGCATTTGAAGTGTTCTCTACTATTGCTCTTAGTTTATTTCTTTGTTTTTAAAAAACATGTTTTTTGGTGCACTTTAAAACACAAAACTGAAGTAGCGATTGGATGATTAAGAGAGTGCTGTTAGTGAGTGTTCTTTTGTTATTTGAACTGCTGATGTAACGATGATTGCTATATCCACTGTACAATAAAATCTGTTGGTTTTATTTAAAGAATTCTATGACTGCACTCATTGTAGCAGTGAAGGGTGGCTATACTGACTCAGTAAAAGAAATACTGAAGAGGAACCCAAATGTAAACCTGACAGATAAAGATGGAAATACGGCTTTGATGATTGCGTCAAAGGAGGGACATACGGAAATCGTGCAGGATCTTCTTGATGCTGGAACTTACGTGAACATTCCTGATAGAGTGAGTCAATTTTCATCATAATTGTCGTTTTTTATACATATATAATATATGTTTAAATACCAGTGTATGCAGATTTGTAAATATGTGATTTTTCTGGTTTTCTGATTTTTCTGCCATCTAGGGGTACTTTTATGTATTGCTATTTTGCAAGTATGTTAAGTGGTAAATGTTGCTAAGTGAAGGTAAAGGATAAACCACAGAAGCTGCTCTTTTTTTTTGAGATTCGTGAATTGAGAACATAGGGCATCTGTCATGTCTCTAACACAAGACTAATACTGAGCTAATCTGTAGGTGTGGGGTGGGGTAGTGCTGTTAAAACTGTAAACCATGGATTCTACAAAAAAGAATATTTAATTCAGCACGTACTTTTATCTTTTACAATGCAACTTTTTACTAGAAAACTTGCATATACAAGAGGAAAGACTTCAGCTCTGGGTTAAGAGATATAAGTGTAACGCTGTGTACCTGACCTGTACGTGCATTACTCAGTAGAGATGTGACATGAACAGTGCCCAGGGTGCGAATCTGCTTGCTGTCAGCTCAGGATTTTATTTGGTTGCTTGTACAGGTGCTTTGGACTATCTGCAGTGCCCTCTTGATAGTCAGGTGTTTCTGAAGTGTCAGAGACAGGGCAAGCACTGCAGCCTTCAGGCTACAGTGGGTTAGATACTTAAACATAGATGCCTCTATCAAAGGTCAGTAACTTAGTTCAGAGCGGTAATAAGTTTTTGAGGCTGCATTCCCAGTCCCTAAATTGGATTGCTTGGGGTTGCAGAGAATAGAGGAAAGCCTCCTAATATTTGCCTCATAAATTTAAAAGGATTTTTGGATGCATTTTCCTGTATTTCAAGTGTCAGTGCATTTCTTAAATGGCAGTGTACTGAGCTACAGTGTTGCATGTAACAACAAATTTGACCTCAGGCACATATCAAAGCAAAACTTTTAAAATATTTAAGAAAATACATTGCAATCCCTCTTAGCACCTCTTCTGCCACGATGTTCTACAACAGTCTGCATTTCTGTGCTTTTAGGAAGGATAAATTACAGCTTTCAGCACAGCTGACTGCATTCCAAAAATACACCTAACAATGAGTACTCTGAGTTTCAGATGCTAGAGTAGGTTTTGATAAAGAAAATTTCTTGGTTTGCGGCCAAGTATGTAATGACTGATTGATGGGGCATTTCCTACTGCTGAGCTCTCTGAGTTCCACACTTGTGATTTTGCTATGCTTTTATTTATTTTTCCTGTTTCATCATAAAAGGAATACTAGGCAATTTCAGGAGCATAAGGTAATTTCTGAAATTTTGGCATGTCCTTAAGTGTGTTAAAATCAGAAGCCTTGAGCACAATTGTAACTTTGTTTTATGTATATACAACTCCATTTACCATACCAAAATATTTTTTCTTTTGGTCTATTTGAGATGAAACCAGCCGTTTGCTTTTTTTTCTTTATAACAGCATAGTGTATGTAAACAAGGTAGCAGTCAAATCTGCACAAAGGCATAAATTTATTCAAAATTCTTGAAGAGCTTTTGTCAGCTGTGAAACATCTCAAGGAGACAGACAATATTCTTGTCTGATTGTAAGGAGGTTATTACTATGAGTGTTTGGTCTTTCCATGAATAGAAAACAACTGAGGTTTTTTCATATTTATTATTAATTTATACTGGGTTTTGTTAGAATAATGGTTTAAGCTAGAGCTATTTTTGGAGTGTTTGTTTTCCTGAACAATTTAATCTCTTTGAAAAAAAAAAAAAGTCCAGAATTTTTTCTATTATGTACCCATTTTTTCAGGGGTAGAATTATTTTTGTATCCTTTTTTTTTTTAAAATGAGTGGAGATTGCTTAACGTAAATGGACATAGTGTATATTTGGAAGATATAATTCATTCTCTGTTGCACTTCTTTTTGCTAAATAATAATAATTCCTGTTCAATATTCTTTCACAATTTTTTTTTAGAGTGGAGATACAGTGTTGATTGGGGCTGTTAGAGGTGGTCACGTTGAAATCGTGAGGGCCCTGCTGCATAAATACGCTGATATAGATATCAGAGGTCAGGTAAGTACAACGGTGTAAATGTTAGAATACTTCTTAAATAAGATGTGAATCTGAAGACCAAATGGTTATATTGTGTTTCTGAAAACAGGGCTTTAAGATTTGCTCTGTCTACTCTGTAGGAAACTCAAATTCCATCAAACAGTAAAATATATCAGGTTGCTGGGCAGGTTTTAAGATGTAAGACACATGTAATTGTAATGGCTTGTTAAGCACAGTTTTTTCAGTTAATTTGTATAATCGTAGAAAAGCAAAAGTTGTAAACTGAACTTACTTCATCCACACTGCTGGACAGATTTAAAATAATGACATAAAGACACTTAATATCATGATTCTAATAATACTTTAAATATAATACCAATGAAAAGTGATGCACCCGAGATTCTATCTGTTGTCACAGTGGTTCTGTCGTTGTGCTTGGCTGGTTCTTGTCTCCTTCACCAGCTTTCTGTGTTGCTTTCTGTTAAACATTGTTGTCAGTGATTTCCGTGTTTTCTACCTACCCCTTCTTCCTTTTCTGTCCTTCGATTAAGGTTTCGGTTTTGTTCTTCTAGTGGAAGCTCTCTTACTGAGCGTGGTACTTGTTTTTATTGTTATATTCAACTTGCTTTCTTTTGCTTGAAGCTATTTAAATCACTCTGCTTTGTTGGCACACGTGTTCTGCCAAGTTTGAACACAAAACTAACTAGTCACTGGGAGCTGCAAAGGTTCAGTGCCTGCTCCTCATGCAGAACCTCTCTGAGAAGCCAACAAGTTTTTATTTTCAAGAAAAAGTAGCACTTGGATCTCTTCCTCTAACCTGCCATTGGCAACCCGTGTGTCTCAGCTTTCTTGTTGACACGGGTCTGAAAATCTCAAGCTTTTCAACATCTTGATATGACTGAGGCAATACAGAAACAGCAAGAGGATGCAACCTCTTTGGCAGCAGGGAAGTTTGTGACTTCTGGCAGCGTGAGGTTGCCTGAACAGCAATTTGCAGTGGTTGGTCTAGAGAATACTTCTGTGGTCTTTCAGGAGGCACAGCAGGAGTCAGTACCATCAGAGGGAGGTTCTAGCTCTGCACTTCAGATCATAGTTTAGGACCAGCAGTATCAAAACTGGAGACGAGTGCTGCTTCCCTGCTGGGAGCAACTTCCCTGCTGTTTGGCATTGCAGCACCTGCCTGCCAGCCAGACCTGTTCTGGGGAGATGTGTTGACTGCCTAATTTGTGATATTTGAGGAAGAGTGCTGAGTCCTGTCCAGCCTTCCGGCAGCGGTGTTCCTTGCCGATCGTTCATTCATATGGTCCCCAGCTGGCAGACACCTTCAGCAGATAAAACATGACCGTAGGGCTCTTGAGAGTGAGCGCCCAGGCAGGCGAGGGCTCAGGTGGTGTTTTCCTTATCCCTTCTTGGAGAGGGAAGGACCCAGCTGGGAGCACCTGGCAAACCTGTGCCTGACTGATCTATAGCTCAGGCTGATGTCTTGGAAGCCAGCTCACTGAAGGACAGAGAAGATGAAACCCAGGTGATCAGAGAGGAAAGAAATCTTAGTGACCAGGCTTGTTAAACTGCTGAGAAAAGCTTTAAACTCAGTTTGCTGTGAAGCCCAAGAGCAGAAGAGAAAGAGCTGCAAATGAAAGAACCCGGCAAGGTAGAAGGCTGCAAGGGGCACTTTGAGGTTCCTGCTTAGAAGCAGGTGTGCATTCAGAGGCTTTTCTTAAATGTCTCTGCACAAACGTGCATCAAACAGAAAGAGTCATGGTGCAGTCACTGGGCTACAAAATGATTGCAGGTGTGAAGACTTTCTGGGATAGCACACATCACTGGGGGGAAAAAAAGGATGACAGAAGCAGATTTGCAGCTATGAACCTTCCCCCAGGTTTACTGATATAATACCTGGCTGATCAGCATTCTGGTTTTTTGTGTTGGCTTTCTTGTCCTTCTGCTTTTACAGCTTTCCAGCTTGCATGGCTTCTGAAAAAAAGTTGGTTTATTTCACTAGGTAATTTTTGTATTTGAGTTAGAACTGAATATTACAGGTAGTTTTGGAAACTTTTCCAAGACAGGCTGAGTCTGCTTGGATCGTTAAAGCTCTTAATATATTTCACAAAGGTTTTCAAAATAGATTTATAGTCCCTAGCCAGATTTGCATCCTCCCCCCTAAATTCTACTGTTGTGCCAATTAGATTTGTTGACCTTTCCCTTTGCCTTGAGCTGTGCTAAAAATTGCTGTATTATATGCTATTTTCAATATATAGTGGTCGTACTTTAAATACAATTTTTGAAATTAATCCAGCTGAATGGAAATACTGTTAATGTTTAATACTCTTTTTTTTTTTTTTAGGATAATAAAACTGCTTTATATTGGGCAGTTGAGAAAGGAAATGCTACAATGGTGAGGGATATCTTGCAATGCAACCCTGATACTGAGACATGTACCAAGGTAACAATTAGAATTTTAATTGAATTGCTTTTTTTAATATCTGTTCTTTTCTCAGCTCCTGTGTGATATGAAGATCATACCAAATTCAGTTTTTGTGAAGTGTTGGTACCTTGCACACTGTTAATTTTTTTTTTTCCTGAAATGAGGATTCTCAGTAATAGTAGTGTTCCCTTGTTGATAAATATGATTTGCTATTAAATCCTTGGTAGCAGGGAGCATGTGGATTCTTTACCTCAGCGTCACTGACATGACCGGCAATAAGGAGTAAAGAGCAGGTGCTGCTGGAAACTGAGGAAAGAGGTTTCTGATATTACTAGGCATGAGTTCAGGCTTGTGCAGCAATAAGGAAAAAAAAAGAGGAAGTAGTTGGCATTGAAGTTGGCACAGCATTGAAGTCTTTTCAAATATGTTGTATTATATCTGAATTTTGTCTTTCTCTATTTGACACTGTTATTGACAGAAATGTATTTTGTTCTTTGATTATAATCAATCTAGAAAACTGCATCAGGAATACTTTTTCACAAATATAGGTGCTAAAGTATTGCTAGTTGCACA
This sequence comes from Mohoua ochrocephala, assembly GCA_013398855.1. Lineage (NCBI taxonomy): Eukaryota > Metazoa > Chordata > Aves > Passeriformes > Acanthizidae > Mohoua > Mohoua ochrocephala. The sequence continues at coordinate 31,569 of VZTA01006616.1, read as the reverse complement.
GTGGCATGTTTAATTAAGATTATCTTAAAAATTTTGGATTTAATTTGTTGCCCAGTCACTATTTTTTTTCTTGATTTTGGGTATACAGAGATCTTTATATTAGTTCTACTTTTCCATTTTAGGATGGCGAAACACCGCTTATAAAGGCAACCAAAATGAGAAATATTGAAATAGTAGAGCTTCTTCTGGATAAAGGAGCTAAGGTCTCTGCTGTAGACAAGGTAAGGAATATTTGTTTGTTTACTTTAATATATTTAATCACTTTAGTTTTGCAGCAGGTTTTAGGAGAGAGCTGTCGAGGCTAATACAGACAGAGAGCCTCCCATATGCTTAATAATTAAATAGACCATAATACTTATATGCTTAGTTTCCCATATGTTTAATAATTAAGTAGTTGAGAATACTTAAGTGTAAATTTGTTTCCACCATTAACATATTGTCGGGTTTTGTTTTGTATTAGGGCGCTCTTAGTAAATGGAAAAAGAAATCCGGGTGAGAAATAAAAATTTCACGGATAAGACAACTAATTCTTAATACACCTGAAGAAGAGCATAGAGAATCGTTGTTATTTGTCACTAATGTTAGTTTTTGATTAATAGACATTAAACTAAAGGATGCCAAGGACAAATGCAACTGGTTATTGCTGTATTCTTATGCGCTACCTACTTTGACTGCAAACCTTTTAAATACAGGAGCATTTATGTGATGCTTTTTTAATCTCTTACTATTATATATTTAGGGCTAGTAAGTAATAATGTTGATTTGATGCAGTAAGAAAGCTTTTACTGGGAAGTTCTTTTGAGAAGTGAGCAAACATTGAAACAATTCTAACAAGCACCATCTCTTGTTCCAAACAAGTCTCTGAGTTTGCCAGTAGACATTTGTTTCTGCATAGAGACTACCATTTTCATGAACTTTAAGATATTAATATAAGCATTTAAGAAAGAAGGCAGCGTCTGAGGTTTAGCATTCTAAAACTGCTTTTTCACATGTCTTCTCTGAAACATTTGTAATGCTTTTTCAAGGGGAAAAATGCTTGCCGTAAGGCACCGATGCTTTTGAGAGTGCCTTAAGATTTATTTCAAGGAAATAGTGCATCTGAAACAGTGTTGAACATATGGTCTCTCCATAATCTTAGGAATTCATGGTATATATTACTAGTTTTCACTTAATTGCAGAAAGGAGATACTCCACTTCACATTGCTATTCGTGGAAGAAGCCGTAAGCTTGCTGAATTACTCTTAAGAAATCCAAAAGATGGTCGATTGCTTTATAGACCCAACAAAACAGGAGAAACCCCTTACAATATTGACTGTAGCCACCAGAAGAGTATTTTAACACAGATATTTGGTGCCAGTAAGTATAAGTATTTATTTTTTTAATCACTTATATATTGGGAATCCAGTTTATTCAATTATGTATTGAAAAGTGGCTACAGGTTTTTTAATGTTGCCCCTAATGGGAAGGCTTAAAAATAATCAGTTGGCAAAAACCCCCATCACTCTAAAAGCCTGGCAAAGGTCAAATATCCCTTTTATTTTGGCTTTAGATGTTGGATACTATGTGACTTCTGTTGATCACTTTGTTTTTATTTGGGTCTTGCTTGTGTAGGAATTACTTTCTTTGACTTCCCGTGCTTTGGGATGTTGAGTCTTGTAGTAGGCTTTAATAGTTGTGATAATTATGTATCATTTATGTGGATGATTTACAATTCCTTTGAACAGGAATGTACAAAGAATAATAGCTGTTATATGGAAGGAGTAGATATACAAATCTGGGTGAACATGTCATGACTTTTTGTATGAAAATTGTCATACTGAAGAGCTTTCTTAGAGCAAAGTTGTGTAGCACAGCATTTGTGTTGCAGGACACTTGTCTCCCACGGAGTCTGATGGTGACATGCTGGGCTATGATCTGTACAGCAGCGCTTTGGCTGATATTCTGAGTGAACCAACCATGCAGCCACCCATCTGTGTAGGCTTGTATGCACAGTGGGGAAGTGGAAAATCTTTCCTGCTTAAGAAACTGGAAGGTAAAAACTTGATTTAGTCTTTTCAGTACTTCCGATCTATCTATGAGAAGCATCACGTGGGAGTTATTAGTTTTCACGAGGGTTGTTGGTCCATGTAATGTTGTATCTGGTCTCTTGTTTCTATGATGAAAGGGTTTAAATTTTGCTGTGGTCAGTTCATCCATAGATTGCTTTGTTCATTTATACAATGTCAAGACAGTCTTTAAGTGCTGCTGTCTATATTCCCGTGAGTTTCCTGCAGCAGCGAATCTACCCTTTAGGTGCTGGAGGAAGTCTGGCCTGCCAAAATATGCCTTGCTGGTCCTGTTTGTGTGTCAGATCAGGTTCAGACCTCTTCTGCTGCAGTATTTATTTATTGTGCATCCTATGTGTCTTTTTAATGCTTGAGAACAATTTTCAGGCTATTAATATTTTATTCTCTGTAGTGTATTTTCTTTGCATCTAGTTTTCTTCCCCTTTCCTCTTTCTTACTTTGAGTTTATTGAACTTTCTGAAATGACAAAGGAAGGCAAATGCAGTATATGAAACGAGTCAATATTTTTCTGGTGGAAATAGGCATCTTATTTACGTTTAGCATTTTTTTTATAAAGGAGGTTTTTCTGAGATGTTTCAGTATAATTCAAATGACTTCTACTAGTCTTGGTTTCTTATTTTCTGTGATTTCTGTATTAGCCAAAATGGGATCTCTGCATTCCTTTTTTTCACCATGTCATAAACAAAAAGCTTATGTATTTTGACTGTGACATTTATTGCTGATGAGCTCTTACATTTCTAAAACACTTTCTCAGTGTTTTCTTCCTGTTCCTCATTCCTGGTTTTATTCTGGATTGTGTATCTATTATTTCTTATTCCACAGAACCTAAATAAGTTCCTCCAGGAATTCCTCTTTTAGTAGATAAGAATCAACAAACGGAAATAATACTGCAGCCTTCACAATGTGCTGTTATATCTGACTATTTGAGGAACACGGTCCACGTTTCAGTGATTGAGATTTTGGGGGTTGGATGGGGTTTTTTGACAGATACGGTGGATTTATTTTTCTTGGTGTCGTAAAATATGTTTTACACTTTTGAAGGAGGATAGGAAATGACATGACTTTTAATATGCTTTCAGAAGTAGAAAATCTGCAGCAAAGAGTGTGAATATTGTGTATTAAATGTTTTCATTCATTGCATAGATGAAAACTTAGGGTTTTGCACTAATGTTTGAAGAATTCAAGGATCATTGTCTTTTTTGGATCAATAATTGAGATAAGTTATACAGTCTGCTGAAAAAGTTTTTCTTTTCAAAAATCTGTTCTTGAGTGACTTCACATGTTAACTGGTCTTTGTCTTTTTGTTGTAGATGAAATGAAGACTTTTGCAGGACAGCAGATTGAACCTCTGTTTCAGTTCTCCTGGCTCATTGTATTCCTCACGCTTTTGCTGTGTGGAGGTTTGGGTTTACTGCTCGCTTTCACAGTGGACGCCAAGCTCGGCATCGCGGTGTCACTCAGCCTGTTAGCTGTTCTCTACATTTTCTTCAGTAAGTCTTATATGGAATTTGTGAAGGTTTTTATCTATTTTTGGAATTAAATATTGCTTTGTAAATATGCTTTGCCATTCAGAAAAAATACTAAATGGTTTTGTAGACAATAAGACCCCTTTGAAGCCTTTGCTTGTGTTTGCATGTGATTTGTGAGAGGGCATTCTTGAAAACAAAGAATTTTGTTTACTAATATCTTTGCGTTACTCTTACCATTCTTGTTTTTAACCCAACTACTAAAAGTTCATTAACTTTTTTTACAGCACTCCATGCTTTATCTGTTCAAACTCCATGAGTCTTTCAGTTGTGAATGTTGACTAAAATAAAACCATAACATCTTTTTAATTTTTAATATTTTAGCTGTAATTTACTTTGGTGGCCGGAGAGAAGGAGAGAGATGGAACTGGGCCTGGGTGTTAAGTACGAGGTTGGCAAGACATGTTGGATATTTAGAGTTGCTTCTCAAACTCATGTTTGTGAACCCACCAGAGCTACCAGAGCAAACCACTAAAGCTTTACCTGTCAGGTTTGTTATTTCACTTATTTACTCTTGAATAAATCAGTCAGGCTCACTCTGATACTTCTCAAACTGTGCATATTAATGTGCATGTTTCGCTTCATATGAAAAGTTGTTGAGATTCTTGTTTGAAAAACAGTAGCCCTAGAAGATCATAAACTTTTCAGTGTGAAGAAGACAGTAATGTTTTCAAGAAAAACTATCTGCCAAAGTTGGTCAAAGTTAGTGCTTTTTAGAATTAGGGGTTTTTGCTATCGTACTAATAAAAATTCATACCAGACAAAATAAGAATTTTCTGGTGTAGCTTATTGTGTATTATGTACGTTTAGTGCTTGTTTCACTGATTACTTCAGTTAAGGTTTGGGGGGTTTTTCCTCCCTGTAAGCAGAGCATCAGACTTTTCAAGACTTCTAGTTTACCTGAAAACAAGAAAATTTATGCCATGTGTTTTAAAATTTCGTTTGCTTCTATTGTTTAACGACTTCTGTTTTAGGCTCATGGTGCTTTTATGTGATCTTGTGTTTCTGTAATTTTTTTAATCCTCTATAAGTATTTAAAAATAGATCAGAATGCAGTTTTAAAAATACCTCAATATTATGTTTCGGCATCATAAAGATTGTCATGTTTTTACTGTCATCTGAGGTACTATTAGTGATGTGACCGTTTTTATCTTTTTAAGAAATCAAGTTTTAGAATAGGAACTGGGGCAAAGAAGAGGTTAATAAATGGAGAAGAAGTAGCTGAATTCCATGTAGATTTTTTAAAAAATTCAATATTTAAGTGTTTTACATTTTGTACCACTTAAAAAAACTTTTAACTGTAGAGATGCGGCAAGTTTTAGTTTTGTTTTAGTTGCCAGAAAATTTTTAAAGCTTTCTGAAGTATACAAAATACTTGTTTTTTTCTCTTTCAGATTTTTGTTTACAGACTACAATAGACTGTCCAGTGTAGGTGGAGAGACTTCACTGGCTGAGATGATTGCTACCCTCTCTGATGCATGTGAAAGGGAATTTGGTTTCCTAGCAACAAGGCTATTTCGAGTTTTCAAGACAGAAGATACACAAGGTTTTGGTTTTTTTACCTGAATGACATTTCCGATTATTCCATTTCAGTGCGCTGTTACCAGGGCTTCTGTTTTTCGCATTATAAGCTCTTTTTAGAAATTGTTATAGCCATGCAGAAATTCATGGAGAAGGGGAAACTCTTTGTTTGGAAAAGAAAAAACGCCCCATTTTATTTGCTAATCTTGATTTTATTAATATAATAAAGGAATATCTCCTGTGAAGTACAGTCTTCAGAAATGTCAGTGGAAACGTATAATTACATTACATCCTCATAGATGCAGCATATTTCCATAGCAGTTAAGTCATTGTGTCTGAGTCAGATAGAGGGAAATGTATGTTTTTGTGTATTGCTAAGAGAGGCTTGTTTAGTTTATTAGATTTTAATTTAGAGCTTTTATGAGTGACTGCTACTTATTCTTGGAAATAATAAATGTGTAGAACATGTGGTCCAATCCTATAAATTGCTGTGATCAGTGTTAGTAAGATGAGATGAAGTGTAACTACTTGATCCAAAGGGAACAACAAGCTTTTTTATTCTGTTTCATCTGTAGATTTCTAGAAAAGGAAATACGCAGAGTAGAGTATGATATCGTGAAGAAAGAGTTCTTGAGCTTAACTTCCAATGAATTGAGGACTTATTTGTACTTTAAGTTTAGTGTGTGTCAGTTGCTTCTCATTTCTTTTTGTCCCCAAGTTGAGGAATCTGTCACCTCTCACTAAATGAAATGTTTAGATTCTTCTGTCCTGCAGAGGCTGGAAAAAATATGCTGTGTTTGCTGTGTTCAGCTGTGGGCTGAACACAACTTACTCTTCATTGTTCTTTTTCAAATTCACTAAGTGTTCTTTATGAAAGGAATGTGTGGAATTTCTCACCCTTTTTTTCCATGTTAGATTGTGCAGTGCCTTTCCTTAACCTCAGTGAAACAGCCTTCTTGATGCTGTAATTTCTCCTGAAGTCGTCTTGGGAACAGCAGTGTAGTGCTGACTTCTCGTGATTATTTGCAGTAATCAGCTTTTCTCTTTCATTTATAATCTTACATTTCTCTTGTATTCCTTGGCTCTGTTGCCTTCCTGTCCTCTGCCTAATTATCTAATTGATTTTTTAAATTTATTTTATCTGTTTGATGATTTTGCACATTCTCTCCTTTTCTCCAGTTGTTTACAGGTCCAGAGTCACAGGTTTATTATCTCTAGATGTTCACAGAAATTCCAGAGAGGTTTATTTTTAGCCTTCTGTATCTTAAATTTTTGTTATGTCTGTAAACTTGCAGACAAGTCTCTTTCTGTTGTCATTTCATTGTTAATGATTCTCAAGCATCTCTCTAATCCAGTTCTGTCTCTTTCTAGTAAGAGGATGCTTACATTTCTACTTGTGTCTAGAACTGAATCTAATCATATCTGAGCTGTTACCCTTTGTTTCTTGCCCCTCGCTTCTGTCATTGTGCATTTCTGTTGCTTTGTCCTGCAGCACAATCCTATGAGTCACGTATGTCAGCAATGTGAAAAACCTTTGCAGCTCATATGTCGGTGTAGAGAATAATATGGGCCACGTATAAACCTTGGGTATTCTTTCTCCTTAGCATATTTAAAATTTGATTTTTTCCCTCCGGTTCAAATACTGATTTTTAACTGTTATAGTTTTACTTCAGATCATTGCTGTTCTGTTCTTTGTTATCAACAAGTGTGTACAGAAGATAGCAGTCTTCTAGATGTACACCACTGGATGTGTACAGGTCCTAAAGGCAGAGACTGCTGCTTTGGAAAATGCTGTTTCTTTGGTCACTGATTTAGCTATGCTAAGCTGCAACTACAGTATTTGCTTCTTTCTTATTAGCTCACTTGAAGTCAGGAGCTCTGTACTCTCTTCTGGGGCCCTTGTGATCTGTCCAAACCATATTTGCTGCAGTTCTCCCGTTTGTGTGTGTTATAGCGTGCAAGAAAGGATGGCCTCAGGTTGCAGCTTGCAATTTTGGTTTAGTTCTTCAATGGTACCATTGCTATTAGATTATGTAAGTACCAGCTTCCAGTTTAAAACTGAGTAGTTCCCGTACTGTTTTCCTACAATTTATTTACATAAATACACTTTACAAAGAGATGCCACAAAAGGGGTGATAGCACTGATGCAAAATTGTCATTTCCATCTAGTATGGATTTCTTGAAATGATGAAAGTAAACTGAAGGGTAAAGGAATATCTCTGCTTCATAATTTCCAAGAATTTTGGCAAATAATAGATAATTTTTTTTCCATTGGTTTGTGACTGGGTGGTAACACTGCAGTAAGCTTTTGTGCCAGTCAGTGTTTTATGACAATTATGCAAGTTAATAGATTTTGCACTCTCCCGTCATTACATTGTACATTAATTCTAACAGCAATTACTTGTTTCCTAGGTAAAAAGAAATGGAAGAAAACTTGCTGCCTCCCATCCTTTGTGATTTTCCTGTTCATCTTGTCTTGCGTTGTTTCTGCAATTGCCCTGTTGGCAATTTTTAATGTGGAATCAGCCAACATGACAGTGAATGTTATTCTCATAACGGTGACCTGCGTTGTTGGTTTGGCCTTTTTCTTGAATTGCCGCACATGGTGGCAGGTGATGGATTCAGTTTTGAATTCTCAGAGAAAACGTCTTCACAATGCTGCCTCCAAGCTTCACAAGTTGAAAAGCGAGGGGTTCATGAAGGTGAGCATTTATATGAATTGGCCCTTAAAAGAATGAAACAAACCCCCAAACATGGAGCATCATTAAGCTGGGGCATCATTAATTTAACCAGGCCAAGTCTCACAACAGGAGAATGAGACTTGGTGAGTTTTTACTGAAGGGAACACTTCTGTGCCAATGGTAATTGTGCTTAGGGTATGAGACCTGCCTGCTTAATCAGGAATGTTAAATTTGGGGTTTCAGTTTTCTGATTTTATTTTTGCTGGGAACAAGGTACTTGGAAAACAATTCTCAATTACCAGTATTTAGTAAAAGCTTATTTTAGATCATAAGATTAGAAAGAATAACTTTGAGAATCTTCTAAAGGTGAAAAAACAAGCCCAACTTTGTCTGTCTGCAAGATCTCTTTGCTAAGGAAGGAATTGTAGCACTGAGAGAATATTCCAAAACAGTCCACATATTTAATGAAAAATGATAGAAAATACTATTGTTTTGCTGGCCTATATCTATAAAACGATAAATATACGCTCAAGCTGTCATCAGATATCCCATATGCTCCTATTTGAAAGTCAAATGTAGCATTGTGATCGTTACCTTTGTAGATTACAGCCAATATCTTGTATAAAAATCTGTTGTACAAATTTTTTTCATAGAATCATAGAATAGTTTGAGTTGAAAGGGACCTTTTAAAGGTCAGCCAGTCCAATATCCCGGCAACAAACAGGGACATCTTCAATTAGATCAGGCTGCTCAGAGCCCAGTCCAACCTGACCTTGAATGTTTCCAAGGATGGGCATCCACAACGTCTCTGGGCAATCTGTGCCAGTGTTTTACCACCCTCATTTTAAACAAACTTCTTTCTTATATCTAATCTAAATTGACTGTCCTTCAGTTTTTAAAACCATTCTCCCTTCTCCTCTTGCAAAAGGCCCTGCTAAAATGTCTGTCCTCATGTTACTTATAGGCCTCTTTAGGTACTGAAAAGCCTCAATAAACATCTCCCCAGAATCTTGTCTTTTCCAGGCTGAACAATCCCAGTTCTCTCAGCCTTTCATCACAACAGTGGTGCTCCATCCCTCTGATCATTTTTGTGGCCTCCTCTGGACTTGCTCCAATACATTGGTGTCATTCCTGTGCTGAGGAATACAGAACTGGATGCAGCACTGCAGGTGGGGTCTCACCAGAGGGGAGCAGAGGGGCAGAACCCCCTCCCTCACCTGCTGCCCACGCTGCTTTGGATGCATCCCAGGACGTGTTTGGCTTTGTGGGCTGCAAGGGCGCGTGGCCAGGTTGTGTCCAGTCTCTCATCCACCAGGACCTCCAAGTCCTTCTCGGCAGGGCTGCTGTGGATCTGTTCGTTGCCCAGCCTGGATCGATACCAGGGCTTCAATACGCAGGTGCAGGGCCTTGCACTTGGCCCTGTTGAACCTCATGAGCCCACTTCTTGAGCTTATCCAGGTCCCTCTGGATGGCATCCCGTCCCTCAGGTGTGTCAAGCACACCGCTCAGCTTGGTGTCATCTGCAGGCTTGCTGAGGATGCACTCAATCCCTTCATTGATGTCATTAATGCAGATACTAAATAACACTGGTCCCAGTATGGACCCCTGAGGGACACCACTTGTCGCTGATGTCCATTGGGACTCTGAGCCATTGACCCTTTGTTATTTTTTGCATCTCTTGGCAAGTTCAGCTCCAGCTGTGCCTTGACCTTTGTCACCACATCCGTTCACAACCAGACTGTGTCTCTATACCCTTCCTAGTGTACTTGTGCTTACTTCCACTGCCTGTGCATTTACTTCTTGGTCTTTAGTTTGAGCAGCAGCTCTCTACTCAGTGTAGCCAGCTTTTAGTCTTCCTTGCCAATTTCCTTGTACCTGGGGATTGCAAGCTTTTGTGCTCCATGGAAAGCATCCTTAAAAGATCTGCCAGCTCTGTTGTCTCTAAAGGCAGTTTTCCAGGGGGTCCTGTTGACTGTCTCTTTGAAGAGCTAAAAGTTCACTTTCCTAAAATTCGGTGTCCTGACTTTACTCCCTATCTGACCCATATCTCTCAGGACTGCGAACTCCACCACTGTGTGATCACTGCAGCCCAGGCTGCCTCCAGTCTTGACATCCCCAAGTAGCTCACTTCCGTTAGTGACCATCAGGTCCAGTGTTGCTTCCCTTCTCACAGGGCTTGTCTGTTACCTAGCTGAAGAAGTTACCCTCCATGCATTCCAGCAATCTCCTGGATTGCTGACAGCTCATGAGGCTACATTTCCAGATGTTGGGGTCATCTAAGTTCCCCAGGAGGATGAGAGGCCATGAGCATGATGCCTTCTGTAGCTCGGACATTAAGACTTCGTCAATACCTTCCCGTTCATCAGGCCTCTTATAGACACAAACCCCAAGGTGTCATTTAGTGGTCTGGTCCTTGATTTTTATGCACTGACTCATCCAGTTTGTGGCTGTTTCTCAGAGGCATCTCTTTGTGATCTCTCTATCTTTTGATGTAGAGGGCAACCTCTCCTCCCCTTCCTCCCCTCCTTCCTCTCCTGTCCCTTTTGAACAGCCCGTAGCCATCAATAGTTGCACTCCAGTCATAGGATTCATCCACCAAGTTTCTGGAATGGCAGCTAGGTCATGGCTTTCTAGTAGCACGGTGGCTTCCAGCTCCTCCTGTTAGTTGCCCACGCTGTGCGCACTGGGTAGAGGCACCTGAGCTGGACTGTCAGCTGTGTCACCTTCTTGGAGGAACACCTTCTAATTCCTTTGAGGTATTTCAGTGGTGTTTCCCTGTTGGCATCTGTTACCTCAGGAGTTCCTGGCTGATCTCAATGGGACTTGGAGTGTGTTCCAGTGTGGCCACCACATCTCAGAGCCAGCAGCTGAGGGCCCTCGCTAGCACTGCATCCCTCTAACCTTGGTGTGTCATCCCACAGCTTGTTATGGGCAAGCCTGATATTATCCCCCTCCCCTGTCATGTCTTGTTTAAAGCTCTATCAGTTAACCCTGCTGGCTCCTGGTCAAAGGCTCTCTTTGCCCTTTGAGACAGATGAATCCCTTCTGATGCCAGCACCCTGGTGCCATGATTTCGCAGCACAAAAGACCTGATTGTATCTTGGTACTATGTTTCTTGACAGTTGTTTGTTGAGTGGTATTAATCCGACATAACTTCAGCCTTTTAGGAGTTAGGTTCACCCTTTGCCATCAAAGGAGAGAAGCAGGTATTTCAGGAGAGTTGTTCATCTGTTTTATGTCATCTTATTGTGCACATTCTAAAGAATGTAGTAGTTAAGAGATCAGATTTTAATGTCTACCTGTTAGCTGCTGAAATTAGGGCAGGCGAATTCTACTTTTGTTTCTATGTTATGGGTGGTTGTTACATGTGTAACAGTGTTGAAAAGCTTAACAAATCTTCACACTGCATATCTTGAATAGCAATGACTGAGCATTAGGGTAATAGCATAATATGCTTGGCTGGAAGGCAGATAGAAAATTTTGCTGTAGATTTTATGCAAAGCAATTTTTGAGGACTAGCTGAAGCTACAAATGCTCTTTTATTTGCTTCTGAAATAATGTTTTACTGTGCGTAAATATTATTTTCTTAAATAGCATTGTAATGGAATTTAAATGAGCATAGTTTGTTATATCAAAGTGGAATATGTGTTTTTGCTGTACATTTTTGTTCAAATAGGAAATTAGGATGTTGGAAGTGACATTTTAGGACTTTTCACTTTGAATACTTGTAAGTTTATTCTTGCAATCTCACTGAAGTATTTTTGGGCAATAGCAATCTGCAAAAGGAATATAGGTAATTTTATCAATTTTAGGTGTTATAGAGATGTCTTTTCCTTCTTTGTTTTTCATTTTTATAGGTTTTGAAATGTGAAGTGGAACTGATGGCCAAAATGGCAAAAACCATTGACAGCTTCACTCAGAATCAGACAAGGCTTGTTGTAATTATTGATGGATTGGATGCTTGTGAACAGGACAAGGTTTTACAGATGCTTGATACTGTGAGTTGGATCTTTTTATGAAGATAACTCTGGATTATATACATGATCTCTTCCACACATGAGCTCAGATACATACAGTTATTGTGTGTTTTCTGTAAAAAGAAGGCTATGTTGTAGTAATTAATATTTGCGTACATTGTCATAACTATAATGGTAAGAGCGATGGGTTTTAAAAGTTGAAAATTAAATTGCACATTAGTACTTTTGAAAAGGTTTTAAATAATCAAAGATAGACTATGGAAAATAATTATTCTGTTGAAACAAACTTAAAATATTTGGAGAGTTTTCATATTTACCCTTGAAGTACTTTAAATGAAAAATACTTAAATGCTAAATATTTGGGGGGGACTGGGACATTACTGCATGGTACATCCTTGGCGATGACTTCCACTGTAAATTCTGCTGTTAAAATTGTCAAGTGTGCTTATTTCTAACTGTGGATAAGTTCCTAATGTTAGGTATCTCATACAGAAGGGGCTGACATCTCTGTACATCTCTTGGCCTGTCAGATTTATTCCTTGAACAGAATGAATGTGGAATGTTGAGCCAAATGTTCAAACGATCGGCAGCTACAGTTAGTTATTACTAACGAGGTGTACTGTCTGCTTTTCTACAGGTGCGAGTCTTGTTTTCCAAAGGCCCGTTCATTGCAATTTTTGCAAGTGACCCACACATTATTATAAAGGCAATTAACCAGAATCTCAACAGTGTTCTACGTGATTCAAACATAAATGGCCATGATTACATGCGAAATATTGTCCATTTGCCTGTTTTTCTGAACAGCCGAGGGCTTAGTAATGCAAAAAAACTGATGGTAGCTTCAACAACCAATGGGGATATTCCTTATGCAGATAATGCAGGTAAGGTTATGCAGGAAGGTGAGATGAGCATTACAAAACCAAGGATCCAAAATCTGGATCTGGTTTTGGAAGAAACTGTTTAAATAATTGACAGATCATTAGTATTATTTTTATAGGCCAGTCAAATATATATGACTAGAGTAAATGCCTACCTTTGTTTTCCTTTCCATAGGATTGCATGAAGAGGTTGACAGGAGAGTTTCTCAGAACAGTCTTGGAGACATGACCAAGCTTGGTAGCAAAACTGCTCTCAACAGGCGGGTGAGAAAGATTTTTAGTCTAAATAGAGATAGTGGTAAAACTTTTTTTTCTTTTCTTTTTTTTTCTTTTACATTTTCAATATCAACTTGGAAGACTTATCAAACCATTCTTATGAAATTTTTATAAGTGATCCACGTAGGAAAAGTCCATTCTTAAATCAGTATACTGATGCTCTGTCAAGGAGGAAGAAGTTTGCTTGCTCACCAAAATGCTCCTTTCCACAAAAACTTAAATGCAGCTAGCTCTCTGTGAATACTGAGATGATACAGCAAATCTGGTAGGAGCTATGGTCTGTGTGTGTGTCTGTGTATTTTGGAATTTTTTTGTGTAAGCCTGGTCTCAGTTTGTTGCAGGATGTTGCAACAAGGGGCAGTAATTGAGTAAATTAAAGAATTTCAAATACTAAGTACTAGACTTGTACTGCAATGTCTACCACAGTTTTTTCCTTCTTTCTGTTCTTTCATCTTTACATAAAATCACAAACTGGTTAACTAAAAGGTATCTAGAAAGTTGTGAGAAGCAACACAGAATCGGAGGATTCTGAGGTTTCTGAGCTGCCATGGGTTGAGACTTGGGGAGTTCTGTAGCAGAGGAACCTGATGTGCCTCTGGTATACGTAATTTTTACGTATAGTTAGTAAATGGATGGTATTAACTCTTTGGAGAGACAGTAGGAAGTGATGATGGGAATGCTGAAAGTAGTAACCTTTTTACAGAATATTTTGCTATGCTACTCTATTTTGCCCTCTCACAATTGATGTGGAAGCAAAATGTGTAACTCTTACCACTTCTTGGCTTCTATGGAAATAATGTTCAGCTGTTACACAGCTAAATCAGAATTAAATTCTTATATGTTTGATATTTACTGTCAGCCTCACAGACTTGTCCACAAAGTGTCTAACTTTTAATCAAGTAAAACTGAAGTATTTGAAATACATAAAAGCTTTTGATACTTATCAGTATTCCTTGTTTTTTTTGTATCATTATCAGGATACTTACCGAAGACGCCAGATGCAGAGGACCATTACCCGCCAAATGTCTTTTGATTTGACCAAGCTGTTGGTTACAGAGGATTGGTTCAGTGATATCAGCCCTCAGACCATGAGGAGGTTGCTAAATATTGTTTCAGTGACAGGTAAGTGTGACATGGTCACGTGCAGTAAAAACAGTATTGTGTTTTGGCTGCTTGTAGTTACACTCAGACTTTTCAGTGTGTGAACTAAATCTAACAAGTCCATGCCCATGTGTTGCTTTTGAAGATCCTTCTGAAGCAAACTCTTCTAGAATGTAAGAAAACATTACAGACCATTCTACATACAATTTGAAAGATACATAATATTTGTTGTTTCATTGACTTCAGTTGGGAGGCAAATGATTCTAGGCTACATTTTTAGGAATTTTTTTTTTTTATTTTGAAGTGGGATAAGAAAATGACATTTTTCAATTTCATAATACTGTCGTGTGAACAAAGATTGTAGTGATGACACCTGAAAAGGTAAGCTGTGAGGGGAAAACCAGGTATATATCCTGTTAATTTTTGCTATGAATATTTGGTGTCTTTGTTACCTAAATGATTGTGTGGGACTGATGAAAGCATTTTCTGACCTGTTTTTCTTCAGCAAAACACAGTCAAGACGTTGATATCTCTAAGGTTTAAAAACTGGAAATAACCGGAAAAGGGCTTATGGAGGTTTAATAAAATCATGTATCATGTAGTAAGTGAACGAGGAGTGATTATTTACTGTCTTTTCTGTTACAGACACTAGAAGGCACTGGGTAGCCCTGAAGCTACCCAGAACAAAGGCACTGAGTTACTTTTCACACTGCATATAGTTAAGAGCATAAATCTGCAACAGACCTCAAATTCCGAGCTAATCTTATTTATAAGTGTGCTGTCTCTTAGCTTGTCACTGCAAGCTAAGTGGCATGTAACCTGTCTTGTTTTGGCAAATTATAGTGCAGTTATGAAAGTATAACAAAATCACAAAATGAACGTTGTAAAATTAAACTAAAAAAAAGCCTCGCAAGAACACTTTTAGTGTAGTATAATCTGTGGTTAGGCATGATTTCATGAACAGCTTTATGAGCAGAGCCTTCAGGCTGTAGGTTACGTGTCATTACAGATAGTAATAAAGGAATTACAGAAAATTTGTTGGAACTTCAAATGCATAAATTGTAGCATTAACTTTTTCTGGTTTTTTAAAATAACTTTATTTGTAATTTATACCTTGCCTTATTAACTTAAGACAGTCCTTTTTATAGCTTTGAATTTTACTATATTGGCTATTGAAGTTGGCAGTTGTATGCTTAACTTGTTTTGACCACATTCCATATGCCAGTGCATAGAAAATCTATCAAAGTATTAGCATGAAATTCTGTGTTTAGATAGAGAAATTAATTCTGTATGAAATTCTTTATTGAGTTTTGTTGAAGTACGTTAAGATTCACCAGTAGCAGGATGATAGTAAAGTTGACGATTTTGGAGAGTCTCATATTTTGGCCAGTATTTGCAAGGATTTTTATTAAATTGTAAAAGGGTATGCAACTTGTGATGATTTTGAGTTTACTGAGCTAAAAATATAATAACAGGAAGCCCACAGATCAGAAGGAAGGACTTAATAACAAAGTAACATAGCTGTTACTTTAAAGGGGAAAAAAAGTGTCTTTCAAAAGGGAGAAAAAAAAATCCTCTCTGTTTTCTTCTCTCGTTCCTTGTTCTATTAGGTCGTTTATTGAGAGCTAATCAGATCACATTCAATTGGGACAGACTGGCAAGTTGGATCAATCTCACAGAGCAGTGGCCATATAGAACATCATGGCTCATCCTGCATCTTGAAGAGACCGAAGGTGTTCCAGA
The DNA here is from genome assembly GCA_013398855.1 of Mohoua ochrocephala. Lineage (NCBI taxonomy): Eukaryota > Metazoa > Chordata > Aves > Passeriformes > Acanthizidae > Mohoua > Mohoua ochrocephala. The sequence goes on along the minus strand of VZTA01006616.1, from coordinate 15,800 downwards.
TCACCTGACTTTAAAAACCATCTATGAGAGGTAGTCATTATTCTGGTAATGATCTGCATTTTCAGTGATTAAAATAGTGGTCATTATTAATGATCATTAGAATAACGTGGCTTTCAAACATCTATGAGGTTGGCATCTAAAATTCCCACAATCTTACCCTCTTCTGCTAACTTTTGAAAACTTCTAAGTGAGTTTCATTGCTATTTGATGCACCATGTATGAGTGAGTGCTTTGTATTTAAACCAAAGAGAACTATACAGGAATTCTTTCACAGGCAGCTAGCTGTACTTTTGTCTCTTGATATCATTTTCATCTTTACCTTGGCCAAGCTACAAGATGGGTATTTTTTCCACCTCTTTGTTAATCCGAAATAAGCCCTGCAGAAACTGCCCTTGCTGATAAAAATCTCTGAAGGCTTTGTGCTTAGCAGGTGTCCTGTGGCAATGCCATGTGCTGCAGGTAAGGGATGTGAAAAAGAGGCACAACTTTCTCCATTTCTGCTACAAGTTGCTGTCCAACAGAGCTGTCTGGGTTTTGCTACTGAGAGCACATTGCCCCGAGTTGTCAGTGAATATCTCTCTCCAAAACCCTCTGCTTGTAAGAAGGGATGTGTGGGTTGTGACCTGATGACAGTGGGAGGAATGGAAGAGAGAGAATGTGACTGAGAGTGGGGCCTATAGAAGAAAAGCAGAATCTGAGAATCAAAGTCAGGGAGAAGAAAGGTAGGTTTGACTTGGATAAAATATAATTGAGATCAGATGAAAAGAACAGCCGAGGTAAAGAGAGAAGATTGTGACTGATTGAACAGGTTACCAGAAAACCTAGAGACTTTGCAGGGTCCAGGGGAATGAACTTGGAGAGAAAATACTGGAAGTGTGCCCTGCACTGCAAGTCAAGGGATAGGAGATGAACTGTATGAGGGTCCGGGGTGGACTGAGAATGGTTGAAGTGTTGAGAATGGAATTAGGATTGATTGGGAAAGATGATTGAATGAGTTGTATTAGGAAAGAGAAGTTGAAGTGCAGTTAAGATCTGAACACAGAAATCCCAGAAGGTAAAGGGACAAGGGTAGATTGGGCATGATGAGGCTGAGGATTGAAGACAGATGAAGAGGGTGAGTAGTAGGCTGAAGTGGCTTCAAGCTGGAAGATTGTTTTAGAAATACCAAACTTCACAGGTAAATTAAGTGCATGATTAGAAAATACTTTCCTCTAGAATATGGACCCAATTTCTGGCTTTTGCATTTCCTCTGTGAGTGTAATATACCTGTGAAATCAAAGGTAAGGCACTGGGAACCCATCTTTCCAATGTGGCTTCACACGACTAGTGTCACAAATGTTTATGTGATCAGCTAAGTACAGTAATTCAGAATAATCAGGAATTCCCTTTTCTGTCATGCTCTTCGTTCAAACTTCTCTTTAGTTAGATTTGCTCTCTGTCATGTTTCACAATTTTTTACTTTCAGTATTTATCCGACAAACTCGTTACAGCTTTCTGATTATTGGCATCTAATCTATTTATTGAAAGTGCAATAAATCACTCTGGGGTTATTGAAGTTCGAAGCTGTCTTCAAGACATAGCAACATTTGTCTTCTGATAAACCAGAGGAGATATTAGAGACCTGATTTATTCTCATAAATGGGCACTAGTTAATTCCAGTATTAACTGATGTTAAATCTGTAGTAAACCAAGATGAATAAAAGGAAAGGCCATTCATAATTGAATGAAAATAACTTCTGGATTGTTTGTTGTTGGTACAAACACTTGAGCTGTTGATGCTCAGTGCCAGCTGGAGCGTGTCATGGTTTATTAGTTAAGGTGTGGTGGAGATTCGTGACTGCTGCTATGCTGTGCCTCTTGCTATGCAGGTTGTTTGGAAGTGATACAGCCACTTGAGTAGACTGCTAGTTCATAACTGACAATTACAAATCTATAGGTGATTTTGGTGTATAAAACTAGAGTACATAGTGGGAAGAAAGAGTGAAGAACCCTGTAGCATGTATTGGAAAAGGGAAGGTGGATCATCTTATAAGGAAAGTTGTTTGTATTCTACCTGCAATGCCAGAAAAACAAGGAAAAGGAAAATAAGGCAAATATTTAGGATTTTCTCTTTAGCACACAATACCAACAAGATTATTTGGTATGAAAATGATAAAGCTAAAAGACTTACTTTCTTTAGCTTCTTAACAATTAAAAGTTTTCTAACAATAATGTTGCTGCGTGCTCAGGAAGAGAATTGATATCTCTCAGCCCCTTCTGTTGAACCTGTGTAAGGAACTAAATATATAACTCTCCTGAAGTATTGACAAAGCTGAGGTCTCATCTGTCTGGTGATTTGGGTGATCATCTTTACCATATGCTGAGTATGAAAAGATCTGTGGACTCTTCTCTGGGATTATCTAGAGCTCTAAAAATTCTGTTTTATCCAAAGTAATCCTTTCGGTGTCATTGCTATTCTTTTTATCTGCAACTGTTTAAAGTAACTTGGCTTAAATAACCGTTTCAGTATAATTTCAAAGTTAGTTCCTCTTTTAAAACTTCAGTCTCTGTTTTCTAAGTTTTATTAGTTTATAGAGCAGCTTTCCCATTTGGAGTCTCATAAATAGATACCAGATTTTGATAATTATGTAGCTTGTTTCTGTACTTAGTTTGTGTTACTTCTTCTCTTTTATTCTTCAAGGTTGAGGTTTTTTTAATATCTTGGTATTTCCTAGTATTGAATGGTTTGTGTCAAACTGGTTTTTATTGTGACGCTGCAGTCTTAGGGTTGCTGCTTGGCCATCTCCCTTCGCTGAAAGGAATCTTGTAGGTTCTGTGTTAAATGTAAGAGTTTTACACTTGATCACATCCTCTGTGTAAGGAGAGTGCTTTGATATTACAGTTGCTTTTCCAAGTTTTAAAATATCATGTGTGAAAAAACTTTTGAATCACCAGGATTCCCTTGCATTGAGAACTCTCCATTGCCTTCCCCTCCGCTGCAGAGGGTGCGGGGCAGAGGGTTACCGCGCTGGACCGATGTGTTACAGCTCCCTTCGGCTGAAGAGTTCGGCTGGATAATCGGTGTGTGCGCTCAGGGTGTGACGGGGACAGTTAACCCCGTGTTGCCCTACAGCCGTGTCCCCGAGGCGGGCTGTCCCCAGCCGTGTCCCCCGAGGCGGGCTGTCCCCAGCCGTGTCCCCGAGGCGGGCTGTCCCCAGCCGTGTCATCGAGGCGGGCTGTCCCCAGCCGTGTCCCCCCAGGCAGGCTGTCCCCAGCCGTGTCCCCGAGGCGGGCTGTCCCCAGCCGTGTCCCC
>VZTA01006616.1:0-12419 GCA_013398855.1 Mohoua ochrocephala | reverse complement strand
TCCCAGCTCCCCCGGCGGCGCTGGGGCCGCAGGGGCTGTGCAGCGCGGCGCGGTGCCGGCAGGTGGCGCTCCCTGCTCGGCACAGCCGCGGGGAGCGCTGGCACCAGAGCCTTTGCTTTCAGTATTTCCAAGAGAAAGCGGTATGCACATTGATATATGATTTCCATGATTATGTGCTCTTTTGCCTCTATGAGATTCCCATCTTTTAATGTCCAGAATTTAATTTTGCAGACTGCAGTAAAGGAGAGGGCCATTTTCTGTCACATTGCAGTGCTATCTGTTGGAGTTGAAAAGAATGCAGTAACTAAACTAAGACAACTAAAAACTGCTCCACAACTGTTTGCCAGAGTTTGCATGGTGCTGGACTAGTCACCTCTATAGTGCCTTTCACTTGGATAGTATTCGTGCCTCTGTGAGGAGGTGGTGTACAGCTTATGGTTCTGTAGGCTGATGTTGCTAAGTACGCAGTGTTCGGAGCTATATCTGGAGCTACTGGGAGCTCTGCTTTCAGCTGGTGGGGTGTTCTGAAAAAAAAGGATATCTCAATTTGGTAACTAAATAAGTATACCTATGTCTCTGTGCTTCAATTTGTCATTAAAAATAAAGCTAACTCATACATTCTTCTTGTGAAGTCTTCTTGGGGAAAGTAGATTTGTCTTTTGCTATAGATACTGTGAAGAATATCGAAGACTATATTGATGAGTATGAAACCAGGTTTGTCAGCAGAAGTGTATCTTTCCTGTATCATACTATGCAGAGATGAAAAACCTACTGAATATTATATTGGGAACTTTCCTCCAGGGTGTATAAGAAAAAACCCAACAAACAAAAAAACCACCCTCACAAAAAGCCCCACCAAAACCAAAAGAACATAGAACCCCCCCCAAAAAACCAACCAAAACAAAAAAACAAGAAGCATACAGACAAAAAAAGCCCAAAACAAAAAACCCAAACAAACAAAACAATTAAAAACCACAAAAACCCCTGATCCAAAACAGAAGTAGAAAAATCACAACCCCCTAAAGAAAATTAGGCTTCAGTTTGTGACACAGGCACACCTCTGTGAAGAATCTTTATGAACTGGAGTCACTTAACATCTCTTACAGTAACAGGCAGAGGAGCTATGCTCTCAATCTTTTGTAGAGGGGAACCAAGCCCATGCTTTGTAACTGTGGCAAATTTTGGAAAGAAAATGCTGAATCTGCTCTGTTGGCTTTCAGTCTGTATTGTCGAGAAAAATGCCTTTACTCTTTTTACTTCCTTAAACTGACTTGCTGTATCATCTCATTTCTGTCCTCTCATTTCAGCCTCTCTCTCTCTGCTGCTCTGGTTGGTGTTGCTTTCCACCTGGTATATTTATGAGTGCTAGTATTTACTCCTTCAGGTTATGTGTTGCCTTTTCTCATCATCAGGATTTTCATGTAGTCTCTCTCCTTACCAGGTCAAGATCTTAATTCTCATTTTGCCTCTCCTTCCCCTTTTGTGTTTAGGTTTTTCAGTGGTCAAACTTACTATTGTCATTTCCCATCTCTCCATCCTGGTCTAATTTAATTATCTTTACCATTTTATTTATAGCTGTAGTGTAGAGTTAATATTCTTCTACATTTATGTTGTGCTGTATTCTCTTCCATTTTACTGTAAAGAGTCTTCCTAATGTCAATTTTGCGTAATGCCAAACTGGTTTGCAGAAGTTGCAAAAGGCAAATTTTTAAGGCTCTGAAGTGGAATAAAATATGTGGGCTTTCTGCAAATAAATTTCTAAGAGAATTAAGTTGTCAGATTAAAGCAAGTTTCTGTTGAATGTTTGCAACTGAGACTTTTCAGACTTGTAAATTAGCCAGCTGTGGGAATGTGCTCTCTTGTGAAGGCAAATAAAGCATCCATGACACCAGAATAAATGACAGTGCCAGATCTAAATAAATGATATCTTGGGAAAAGTCACTGTGGCTTTTGTAGAAAAAAGATACGTTTCAAGAAACTGAATTCTCAACAGAGTCAATGAACATAGGAAGAAGACAAGGAAGTATTTTGAAATATAAGACATTTTAAGCAAGATCTTCATCTAAGACCATCTAAATGTATTAAAATCTAAGATAATAACAGACACGATTGCCTCAGGAAAACAAAAGAAGGAAGTGAAAGACAGGAGTATGTGTCCGTGAGAAACTTGCAGGTGAGGTTTCCAAAGATAATCCTTGTGCTACTTGACATACCTTTGAATGGTCTCACCGAGGGAGAAGATGCCATGTGGGGATATAACCAGGATAACTGTTTCACAGAGGATTGTGGAAGTAGCTATGAGTTAAGTTGCAGATCAAAGTCTTTGTGGATGTAGGTATCATACCCTGCTGGGGAAAATAATCTAATCTATAATCCTACTAACGCAGTAGTGGGTGGTAAATCTGCACTAAGGAAAGGAATTCGTAAATCGTTGCTGATTTCTCTGAAAACTGTTCAGTGCCCCACCTCAGAAAATGAAACAGTATCTGTAGGAGTTCCTAAGAAATCAGTGGAAGGGCAGAATGTATTGTGTTAGACAAATCTGTGATTTTTCTAAATTCTGAAGACTGACTGTCTAATCATCACATTTCAAAGTGGTTGCACCAAAGTGGCAAATATATTTAAGAGGCCAAGGGAAGCTGTAGTCTTACATCAAGCAGTGATGAGTCCCAATTTTGCCGGACTACTTTCTCCTCTCTTCTCAAGCCCTCCTCATTCTTAAGACATTTGGTTCATTTATTTCTTTTCCCCAAAAGTCTTAATTTTTTCATTTCAGTTTGAGGCTCGGAGTCTGGGTCGTCTTTGTTTCTTGATATTTTCTACTTCTTAAGGCTAAAGATGTCAGGGATTTGATATTACCACCTTGTTCAACAAAAACCATGCTATTAAAGCTGATTGTATGAGAAGAAGTGTCTTCTTTTTGAAGTCCCTTTCCTCATTAAATTGCCTCACTAAATAAGATAATCTGCTGAACGCATTTTATCTCTGTATCCTTCTTATCATGGCAGGAATCAAGTCTGCAGTACTTTGTCAATTGGAAGATGTTCCTAAAAATCACTGAAGTAATTTTGTAACTCTCTTGCCTGTCCTTCTGGAGGCATTAGGGAGAGCTTCTGTGTCTATGAGCTAACCAGTTCTCTTCTAGATATGGCAGATTTACCAGTCTGCCACTTCTTAGACCTGTTAGTAGCTGGACTGTACGATTTTTACAATTGAAAGTGAAACCTCAGACGTGCATGTGCCTCTTGAGTTTAAGAATGTCTTGTATTGTATTTCAGAAAATAACTGTAAATTTCTAAACATTTGAAAAACTATGGATGGTCTGAATTTTTACCCCTGAAGTTCCTGAGAAATCAATGGTTCTGCTATTGTGAATGCACAGAATTGCTAAAACGAGGCCTAGCTTATCTTGCACCTAGAACCTATTCAGTCAGTAACTGAGGCCCTTAAAAAGCCAAGTAAAGACAAAAAAAAAGTGATTTGAGCATGTTTGCAGCCGGAGGAAAAAAAATGAGGTTCAGCACAAAGCACAGCAGCAAAAGCGACTTTAATTGGAAGATAAATGTGCCTAAATTAATTATACCAAGTGCTGGGATAGGCTGTGTGCCAAGTTGCAGGAACCTTCCGGTGCTGGTGTGTTGTCCAGGCAAGCAAGGCCACTGTAGAAAAGTTTCAGCTGGCCTTTAAAAAGAAAATGACAGGGAACACACTGCCAGAGCTACTACCTGTTACAGAAGGCTCTTTGGGAAGAATAAAGTCAGTATGAAGGTGATGACAATCCATGAGAATTTCCTCATGGTCGTGTCTGGTTACCAGACATAGGTAGAACATCCACCCAGGAATGAGATCTGTGGTAAATAGTGTCCTCTCTCTTACGGGATTAGGATCTAGGTTCTGTATCTTTCTGAATGTACTTGTAGCTATTACCTGTTGAAACGGTGAGAAATATAAGGCTGGTGTGTCTGAGGAGATAGTCCTAAAAGAGACCATGACTTACTGTCTCCGTGCCTAAAGATGATGTGGAGGGGAGGATGCTTGTCCCCATGACTGAATATACAATTTATTTAACGCTACAGAATTCAGATATTCACACAACCTTCTATTGAAGTGCTTCCTAGTTGGGCTTGATGTCGTGAGGGACAGTCCTACCTGTCATTCTTTGCCCAGATTGACCAAACTGGAGTATTAAGACAGGGGCTTTGACCAAACCGGAATATTAAGACAGGACTTACCAATTTTTAATGAGGATATTTGCAAATAGCTGATGGTCCCTCAGTTTCTGAGTCTATTTTTATGTATTTATTAAAAATATTAGAACAGAAGAGCTTGGCTCAGGATAGAAGAAACTCTCATGAGCCATCTGTTCAGATGAGTATCTCTACCCTTACTTAATCTCCTTGAAAATATGCTTTTTGGGAAGCTGAAGGAAACTATGGAAATCAAGAATCTTAACTCTTTGATTTTGAAAAAATAGATTTTCCAGGACAAGAAAATGGTTATACTTTCCTCAGAGTTGTAGGTAACCATTATTTAAGACTTAGCAACGTATAATTCATCCATCACTTGGGCTTAATTTAACCTCTGTGATAAAGTCTTTGTGCACATATGTGTGCATGCCTACCTATGATGGATGGCAAATTGGATGGCAGTACGACGTGCCGAGGCAGAACACACCAAATGCAGAAGAATAGCGTAACAGCTTTCTTTAATTCAGCATTCTTCTTTTTTTTGGGGGGGGGAGGAGAGAAGGGGGTTGGGGGGATCAAGGGAACTAAAGGATCTAAGCGAGGCATAGCTCATTTATTACTTTCATTTTAATGCTTTTGCATCTCTTACACCATTCCAAGGGATGACTTGTGGAATATACATGCTTTGTCTAATTTATCAATAATAGAAAGAATTGTTGTTTCTTAATTTCTTCAGTTGTAGTCCAGGTTCAGCACCGGTATATGATTTTGCTTGGGTTTTTTTCCGGTCTTTGCTGAAGTTACTCCTTTTTGAAATCAACCACAGAAATAGTTATCTCTAGTAATGGTAACCAGAGAAATACTTAATTTCAGGTTACTACACAACTCACCCTCTGTTTTTCTTTTATTTTTTTCCTTTTTTCTTGAAATTAAACTGGTAAAAACTAATTTAGTTGTAAGTGAAACAGCAGTTCATTACTATAGATTTGGAGTTCTATAGCGTGGTTTCGTTGGTGCCATGTTTTCCTGATAGGTTCAGCTCTCTTGTGTGATACACCCATGGTAATCAAATTAAGAAATCACTTAGTCAGGTTAAAACATATCTCTGTTTCATGTACGGTGGAATATTTCTCCTTCATTGTTTACTACTTCAATTTAAGAAAGTATATTTATAGCATACTAAAAATACCACCAAGATATAAATGATATGAAATTATTTTATTAAAGAATTTGATTTCATAAAAAAATAGTATTCTGTAGCAGTAGTAGTAAAATTTATTTTTCTCCATATAAAGGCTCATTTATTTTTATAGCAATTTGATGACACATCTGCTTGCTTTATTCGGCTGAAAAGAAAATGTTGGTTCTTGGTGTTTTGTAAAATTGCTTTGTTAAATTATTTTCAAAATCGTTCAACTTTTAACAAATGACATTTGATACTAACATTGGAAAGCAATTTCAGCTAATTAAGTAGATCCTTCTATAAACCATTGGAACATTAAGATGACAAACTGTTCATTCAGGATTATTTTAATTGGTACAATTATTGTAATTTTGTTGCAATTATGTGTTGAGCTAAAAGCTTTTGTTTAAATCATTTGAGGGTTTTTTTGTTAATATACATAAGTAAGAAGAAAAGAAGTAAAATAAAAACTGAAGATAAGCATTATCTGTTTACTTTTTCATTACAGTGCTTTAGACAAGTATCTATTGAATTATTCTTTTAGAAAAGTATGTTACATGCTTTCAGCAAATCTGTAGAAATTTTAAATGTTAAAATTGAGCAAGATCATTGAAATGTAACTTTTCTGGAAGGTTATTATGTTAATTCCAGTTTTGACACTGTTTAAATACCTTTTAAGAAAAAGGGTGAAATGAACTTTTGAGGGATTTGTGAGTTCCTTAATGCCTATTGATGTATTAATGTAAGAAGTGTAGCTATTTAGTGATTATAGAAATTAAAAATGAAAAAGCCGTGGAAGGTGCCACATTCGTCACTCTGATTATAATGTTCTCTGTAATCATCTTTGCCCAGGCCAGGTTTAAAAAAATCACTTCCTTTAAGTAGACAATTCTTGTATTCTTGTAGACCTCACAGTGAGGCATTACTTCTAAAATATTTAACCTGCTTTTTGTTTTTCTGTTTCCTTTTATTGCCTCTTACTTAAAATGCAGGGCACATGAAGTTATGATGTTTCTTACTGTGCTAATAGTGTGGTCTCAGTGTTAAAAGGCAATGTACCAGTTGAGTAGTAGGTGGTTGATGCCCACCTTTTTTTAAATTCTTTTGCCTTTTGTAATTCAAATAGCACTGCAAAGCTGTGAATGAATCTGGGCATTTGTAACTGCTTCAACACTTTATTTGAATCATAAAGAAAGCCAATGTAGGGTGTGTTCTGGAGAGTTGTTTAAAAACCAGAACTTTTTAATATGTCTCAGTGGCAGTGCATGATACTGAGTGTGGGAGATTAGTTTAATAAATATCAATCTTTTAAGGATCAGAATGTTTTTTTTCTTTCTGAAATGATCAAAAGGTGGAACACTGAGGAGAGGTGTTTTATCTGCTGGTGCTTGAATTGAATAGTCAGTTTTGCAAAGCAAGCTTTCCTGAATACCTGTGGTAATAGGAGTTTTTAAATAGCTATTGCATCTGTTCAGTGAAGTCTCTTCTGCTTAATATGCGCTGAGGGGGCTTGAATTTTTGTCTACATAGATATATCAAACTATAGCTTTCTCTTTTTTTGGTCTTTATTGAGATAAAGTATTTATTCCCTTATATTATAGTGTTGAGTGTGTGATGACTTTTTATTCCTGTCTTTATACGAATGGCCTTAAAAGCGAATTGTCTTTTTCAGTGTCCAAATGACCTGTTGCGGTTTTCAGTTTGAGAGAATATTTGCAGCACGGTTGCTGATATGCTGATAGTCCTGCAAAGTTCCTGGAGCGATTTGTGTGAGAGCTTTTAACACTGTCACTATACTGACCAGACATGAGAAGAGTAGGATAAGTAACTAAAGAGCAAAGCATAGTATTAATAGAATTTGATTATGAGGTATTAGAGATCAGATGTCTAATTAGCAGACTAATGATTTTTTTGATTAAGCATCAAAATTTCATATTGCATTCCGTAGAAGCCCAAGTTTTCTAGTTTTGTGTTTCTCCGTAACAAACCTCTGGAAAAAATTTTTTCTCATTTTTAATGACAAATTATTTCATTATTTTAAGCAACATTTTTGACTCGTACTGTATTGAGAGGAAAAAGTTAAAAAGCACATGATAGGTAAAACATGACATGCCTTCATGCTCATGCCTTCTGTTACTCTATTATTTAATAGCAATTAATTAAGTAATTTTTATGGAGTGAAAAAGTTAAATGACTCTTGTATGTGCAGTTGCTTGCTCCTGTAAAACACATGAGGAAAAAAAACCTAGGTGTGCAAAGATTAATTTAAAGCATTTCTTTGTTTTCACCTTCAGGGAGAGAGGTTTGGAAGGAGCAGGGAAAACAACCCTTCAGAGTATGAGGGCCTGTAAAGAAGTTAACCTTCCAGCGGTCTGGGAACAGCAGGGCAGGCTGCTCCATGAGGGAGGAGCTGGGAGCCGAGGAGGGGACGGCAAGGCAGGCGCGGCATTGTGAGCAAGGGGAGCAGTCCCACTGTAGCCAGAGGGAAGGGTTGGGGCAGGTTCAGTGACGGGAGCCAGGGACAGCAAACAGCCCAGTGGTCTGTAGCCACAAGGCATGTTTTAGGTCAAGGCGGGAAGTTAAGCCGGTGGTCAAGGTCAAGACCAAAGGTACATAGATGTAGCTCAGAGGAGGACCAAGGGCAAAGGCCTGAGCTTGAAAGCGTCTTAACTCAGGCAAGAGAGCCCTCCAGTGAGGCTTCTCACAGCTCTTGTCACCACAGCCTGGTTACTTAGCTACTCTGCATCAGAGCCAGCCTTGAGCACAGGCCCCAAAACCCCTGGCTGGGGGGGAAGAGGTGGGTAAATCCTGTTGGCATATTCCAGGGCCTGACAGAACTGATGATATAGGCCATGTGGGCACCTTCAGTGCAGCCTCCAGTGCAGAGGTGAAGGTGGTTGATTTTGGCTGTTGCCATTTTGCCACCACCTAGCGGGGCAATGAAGTAGGTGGTCAATAGGTGGGCTGCCATATGCAGCCCAACAGCTTAGCACCTTCCTCTGAGCTGTGCTGGCAACATTCAGTGATGGACACACTGTCAGACCACGGTGGTTATTTTCTAAGTCAGTCATGGAAGTACAAGGTGAACATAATTAGAACAAATTTGAATCTAATTTACAGTCTCTTGAATGGAAGATAAGATGATGTGCCTCTGTGTACTTGTACTGTTATCTGTATTTGAGGGAAAAGCCAGAAATAATTCATCGTTGTTGGAATATTACTTACTCCACAATGAAAGCAGTTTTTAATTTCAGCTGCTCATGGGAAAGAGATATGAAGAGTAGTGGAATGAATTTTTAAGGTTCACTTCAATCAATGTAATGTTTTGTTTTAGCCTCATTCCTTCTAAATTCAAGTAGTTTCTCCTGGAAACAGACAGTCTGTAACACTGACACTTTTTGATGTTTCTGATTTAAAAAATAATTCTTTTGCCTCAGGAATCTAGCCCCAAAATTAGAATAGTGTGTTCACAGTGCTTTATTTTTAGATCTGCATGCTTATATTTTAGGAAAAGTAACTCCTAAAGTGCTTTACATGCTAACCTTTTATTTTTTTATCTGAGAAGTGCAGGCATGTATGGTTTTTGTGGCTCTTCGCCAAAAGATTATCATTTACATAAATATTTCTTTCAAAGGCATAGTTTAAGACATTGAGCTCAGGAGGTTGGAATAGAGACTTCAATCTGCACACCAGCAGTGGGCTATTGGCTTCTGAACAGTAGCTTTGTTCATCGTATTCGGAACACTGTTCTCATTCAGACTTAAGTAGAGCTGGCATTAAAAATCAGCTAATTTGTTTCATGTGATTCATCAGCTGTGTGTTTTATTTAAATCTATGTCACATTCTCTTTCAGCTTTTTATTTTGTAGATTGAAGTGTTGAAGTAGGCCACTCTTTAACTCTTCAGTTCCTGACTGGAAAAGTGACTTAATTTTTACTTTTCCAGTGTTGAACTCCTGACTCAAATACTTACAGTGAATATATATAACTAATATATATAACTAAAGCGTGCATTAAGGATCTTGGTTGGTTTTTTTCACCATCTGATGCTTGATTTAAAACATACACATTTACCGTCAGTTTAGTTGTAGTTTTATATAAGGCAGAATAGAACAACCTAAGGTAGTAGCTAAATATTAGTGTAAAATATGCACTTCTCAGATTCTGTGGAGTATACAAGTTTTTCTTTGATACTGCCAATGTTCTTATTTTTTCTTTTGGCCCTTCACTGCTTGAGGTTAGGACTACTTTCAGCTTCTATTAGATTTCTTGAAACTCTGCCGGAGAATGAACTGTTCCCATTATTTGAAATTGTAACCTTTGAGTGTCAAGTTTGTCTTCTCGCAGAAGCACCACCTTTTATTCTCTTAAGGCTGGAGTCTCTGAAGCGTTGCATACATTGAACTTCCCCAAAGTGGATAATCCAGCTGCCATCTGGGAAGTGTCTCATAATGATTTGCAGAATTAGAACCTTTGTTAAAATAGGCTACGCTTGCTTTTGTGCTTTATATTTGTTACATTTTTCCTGTGCTATAAAGTAACCTCTCACTGTGAATGAAGTTATTCATAGATACTATTTATGACAGCATGGCATGGTGGTATCCTCTGTCTGTTAGGTACGTGGTCCATTCAGATGTTTAATGGTAAAATTTATAGGAAGTTGTTAATTCTACTCTTAGTATATGGCAAGAATGTCCTAAAAGATCAGATTGAAAGATTAACACAGCTGAAATACATTTTTAATGTAATGGAGTTGCACTTACTTCAAGCGTGTAACATTGATTGTCAATTCTTTTATTTTTCTTAACATTAAATGCTAAGTTTTTTGTGTAAATCTGCCACTTTTGTCTCTGGAATAATCCCATGGTACATAAAATTCTACTCTTTATGGAGGGTCTAAAAGTAAAGATAAAAAAAGAGTGTTGCTTTTAAAAAGCAGACAAATTGTGAAATAGGTTAAGATTGTTCAGCTAATGGTAGACTTAGTTCATTAGCTCTATTAAAAATACAGTTCAATTACAACCAGTTGGAGGTTTCTTTTAAGTGTTTATGTTTTTTTCTCTTCGTAGACACAATGTGAGTGTGAATTCATTTAATGTAAGAGATTCCTGGTGTACTGATGATTTACTGAGTGTGCATGAGTCTTCTTCCTGCCTTCCCATCCACGCATCAGTGCGCTCATTTCCCCCATGACAGCATTGGTAGTTGCCTTAGATCATTTAATTGTCCAATAATCGGAGAAAACTCTTACACTTTCTTTGTTCTATGCTACCTTCTTTTTAGCAAGTTACAGCAGCTCACTGAGCAGTGAACATATCTATGCTCTTGCCTTTTATCATGGAGCTGTAGTCTTAATATGTCTTTGAAAAGAGCCGTTAAAAATCATAATTAATTTTATATTTATATAAAGTTATTTATATTTTTCTCCTCATCATTTTTTTCTGTTTTTACTTTATGTATGGTATGGTTACTTCACTGGTATCCATACAGAGTGCTGTCACAGTCACTTTATGGCCATTACTGTAACTGTATTCACCATTCTCCGTGCATTCTTTCACTGTTTTCATTTTTATTATGCTGGGTGTGAGAAATACTTTTTCATTTTAGTAATCTTTAGTTTAGATTATCATTTCTCATTTGATATGAGATACCAGTACTAGGAGATGAAATATCAAATAAGATAGCTCCATCTGACCAACAATGTTAGCCTCCATCACTTGCTTGGTAGGAGCTTTTCATAAACTTCCACAAGACTAACATTTAATCCTTCTACTTGTTCCTTCCTGGGACTCCCCTTTATACTAGTGCTCACAAAACCCCCACTGTTGCTTGACAATAGTTATTATGCATGAACAGTCCCTTACACTGATCATGTCTCATGGTTCTGTTGTTTTCATTTGTTTGTGGCTTTTTCTTAGAAGGTGAGTTGCTTGAAAGTTGTTTTCCCACTTTTTCCAATGGATGCACAGTTAGATTTTGATCAACTTCTGAGATGCCTGTTCCTGTTACAAAAAGTTAGTTTAAAAATGAGATTGTTTTTACCATGGAATTCTGATTTGGGTATAGGAATTTGAATAGATATTTGAGGTTAAAGTTGACAAATGTTAACTTACCCTTACTTTGGATTTGACATTACTGATGTATGGCTTCTTTGACATTTCTCTGAAGCATACCATTAGATCAAATTGTTCAGCAGTTTAAGGTTTTTTGCATATTAGAAAACGTTACATTGATCTTTCTGCAGACAGTGCAGCTCTTTATTTGTTCTCTTATTTTTCAGAGAACAGGGAGAATAGGTGCAAGTGTACTGGTATTTCACCCTAGAATATCACTGTGTAAATTAAAGTCATACTCTAATAAATATGGTTTATGATGGTTTAAATATGGTTTGTGGTAATTTCACCCCCCAGAATTTCAAAGAATATTCCTACAACCAAAGATGTTGAACCTCTACTTGAAATTGATGCAGATATTCGGAACTTTGAAGTATTTTTATCCTCACGAACACCCGTTCTTGTTGCACGTGATGTCAGAACCTTTTTGCCGTGTACTGTGAACTTGGATCCCAAGCTACGAGAAATCATTGCAGGTGAGTATGCTTTCAAATAAATGGAGAATGACAAACCTGTTATTTATTTTAAGTGGAGCTACTTGGCGTGTCACACAGAACACTCATTTATTCGTCAAATCATACCTTCAGATTGTCTGATTTGACTTCAGTAAGAGGCCATTCAGTTTTGCTTAATAGTTTTGCTGTAACAGCCAGACCATACTAAAGCTTCTCTTTTGGAGGGGGGAGTCCACTGTTCTTGCTTTGCAGAGTGCTTTAGGAGATGGAGGAAACCAATACACACAATGATATTTTAGTAGAAGAAATGCAAGTTGATTTCAGATCTTTGTTAACAATTTTGAAAATATATGTAAAATCCTGTAGAAATGAAGTCAGTGAAACAAAGTCTTCTCCAGGCTGAAGAACCCCAACTCTGTCAGCCTTTTATCATAGAAGAGATGTTCCTAAGAGTCTTATAATGGCTTGGGTTGGAAGGGACC
>VZTA01006615.1:25256-92491 GCA_013398855.1 Mohoua ochrocephala | reverse complement strand
CCCCGGGCGTGGGGCCGACGGGACGTGTCCAGGGACCCCCCGTCACTCCCCGGGCCCGGGGCTCCTTATCCGCCTCCATTCCCAGCCTGCCGCCCGCCCTGCGCGCTCCCGAGCCCGTTCCCTGCGATCGCTGCAAGGTGAAGCGCACCCAGGGTTTTCCTTGGCATTCCAGGAATGTGTGGCTACCGTAGGGTTCTGCTTTTCGCTCCCCCTCTTGTGCCTTCTTGCATAATCCCGGTGACTAAGGGCTGTCTATTTTTTTTAACTGTTTGCACAATGTGAAGGAAAGCGCAGTGTGGGTATGACTTTACGTACAGTTTTATTTGGATAAGCTGAGCGTAACTTCTGAAATAGGAACGCGGTGAGTGAGGTCAAATGTTTTTCAAAACAGAGCTTTAACTCATAACTTAGGGCTGTGATCAAAAATAAAACTGAACTAGATAGAAGGGCTGGAGAATGTCAGCCTTTCCCAGGTTCTCTCCTTCCTCCCTGTTTGCCTTTCTCTCTCTTCCATCCTCTTCCAGAACTCTGAACCCTTCAGCCAGCAGGTACACTCGTGGTGCTCTCCTTGCTGTCTGGAACAGTCTTGTAGCGCTTTCCTATAAAGCCTTCTCCTCCTCCTGGTCTTTTTCCCAAAACTTCATAGAGTGCTCGTAAGAAAAGTGCTGATTAGTAGTGTCCAGACTGTGGGACTCGAGGGGTGAGAACAGCAGAAAGCCCCCGCCCCGTGTGATACCAAAGGGCCACCTTGCGTAGTCTCTGTCTCAAGAAGTGGTCAAGAGCAGATGCTTAAGCTCGTGAACAAAACCAGGGAACCTCATGTACCCTCCCAGGCGCCAGTGAAGAGTATCCCGAGGGTTTTCTGTGCCAGGGAAGAGCTCCCTTTCCGTGCGTGCATGTGTATACGCCTATAAATACATTTATGAAGAACCCATGGGCGTATCTGGTGCGTAACTACATTTGCACGGATCATCCGTATCCGTAGCCTCGGCGTATTGACGTCCAGTCCTGTGGAATAAAGATAGGTGATCCTGCTCGCCGAGTTAACTGGGTTAGATCCTGAGCTCCTCTTAAGCTGCTGATGTGTGCTTGTGGAGTAAGGCGATCCGTGGGACGGCACGTGCGCCGCGCCGAAGCGGAGCCGCCGTGTAACTTCCCTGACTGAAGCGCCGGGGAACTGGTTCCTAACCTTCCCTGCGAAGGATTGAGAGTTGAATGGGAGTGCTCGTTCCCTGTTAGGTTGGATGTAGTTGTAGTTGGGACAGTCTGGCTTGTCAGTGTGACATTTCAAGAGAAGCTGTCAGTGTAAACTTCAGAGAAGCGCTTTTTTTCCCTGCTCTCGTTCCCATTACAAATGGCACTTTGACAACTCTCAGAGGATTCTCCCGCCCCCCATTATTTCATCCTGTGTTTCTAATCAAATTTACTTACACTTTGTAATAGTTTCCTTTGCCGCTCACCTTCTTGTTTGCTCTGACTTGTGTTCTTTTTAACCCGCAGGAGGGAAGTCAAAACATTTCAATGTAGGTAAATCCCTGCGCAGAGCAGGCATTTCAGGAGGATTGAGGTGTCTTGCTACGTGAAACTTTATATAAATTCATGCCTCAATTTAGTAATTGGATCTATTTGCATATGAGCATCTGTCAACTCCTGCACGCGTATGCAAAACGGTGTTTTTGTAATAAAAGAGTTATGTCTATAAAAGTCCTGAGATTGGAATTGTTGCCTGTGCATATCTGTCTAAGACTGCAGTGCAACTTAACAGCTTTTGGCATACATTTTATGAAAGGAGGAAAGTGATATATGATCAGTTCTTGGGTTTTTTGTTCGTCAGCTGTAATCTAGCATTACATTTAATAAGCTACAGCTATTCTTTAAGCGGTTAATCAGTAATTAATCAGGTTAATCAGTAGTTTTCCATTCAGCAGAAGCTTATGGCATATGAAGCTGCACAGAAAGCCGTTGCAGAAGCAGCTATATTATTCATTGTAGTCATACACATTATGGTGAAACATATTGTACCCCATGCTGTCTTGTGGTAATTCAGATGTTATTTCTGGTTTTCTTCCTCTCAGTATCATCTCTCTTTCTAACAGCTCTTGGAGTGTGTATTCCTCCTTCTCTTCATAATACCAGTTTTAACTTTTATTCAGTGGGGAACAAGTGCGGTGTCAGAGTTTTGGATTTTATATCTCAGTAACAGGAGACAAATCACAGGAGAAGAATTCCTAGCAATTTTCCCCCAAGTAAAATGTTCGAGTCTAACACTTCATGAGCAAAAGTTAGGATTAGATGTTATAATTAAAAAATAACAAGAATGCTTCAGTCATTCTTCAAGACGTGTGTAACAGTTCTGTGCTTTGAATTTACATGCTTTTTTTTTGGCTGAGCACACTTTAGCATGCATATAAGAATAGGTCTATGAATGATTAAACACTTTACATTTTCCCTAATCAGTAATGAATCCATTATGTTTGCATATGCTTATTTGGTCTCTATTACATAATGTTAGAATCTGTTCAGCATTCATGTGGATCAAAGAAAGGCTTGTCTGGTGGTTTTCTTTGAGAAGAGCGCAGCAACCAGATACATATCATACTAGTTAAAACATGTTTTCTTTAGATAAGATTGTAAAAATCAGTGTGAATCCTCTTGCAGTGGTCCAGACTGCTGGTCTTCAGGGCTGTCTGGAAGTGTTAAAGAAGCCTGAATTTGGGGTAACTGGCCCAGAAGCAAGATAGTCGCCATGAGCTGGCCCAACATGTGCCCCGTGCTTTCTTTCTGTGTGAGGCTCGAGATGAAGATGTGCATAAATTTCAGTTTCACGAGGTCAAAACTTCACTTTCAGCAGGCCAGTGTTTCCCAGTTGCTTCAGTTTTAGGTTAATAGCTGTGGTGTGCCTCTGGCGTTGATACTGGTGGCCTGTCCACGCTTAACTCATGGAAAGGAAAACGCCAGACAAACTTGGAAATACAAAGGGGGCTTCAGTTCATTTGTGCAGCCTTCCTGAAACCGCAGGAAGTTCAGCTTGAGGTTTACAGCTGGTTGGAAGTTTTGCCCTTTGTAGCACCAAACCACGCTGACAGACTGAGGTCACCTGCTTTTTCCAAGAGGTAACTTTGTGTGTTTGACACAACTTCTATGTTTATATCTGTTGACAGAAGTAAATCTTGCAGTTTGGCAAGCATGTGGGATTTCTGTGTTTATTCCTTAGGCAACATGCAGATTGTCACGGTGTGATTCTGTGCTGAGGGAGGCGGGTGAAGGATGCTCTGCTCATCTCGTCATCCGACTGACAGATAAGCTGTTTTATGAACTGCTGCTAAATCCTTATAATTTAAGACAAGACTCTAAAAGAGCGTGATGACAACGTCTGTCAGTGTGTCCTTGAATTGCCACGAGTGCCACGACTGCTGGCTTTGGGGAGTTTGAGAGGAACGGGGTGGAGAAGAGCAGGCTAAACAAATGTGGGGATTGTGACCAGAGAACTTGAAATTGTGGGGAGGGTCAGGTAGAAACATTGAACATATATCAATGGTTTGTATAACCTTCACTAAAACAATCTTAATTTGCTTTTAAAGCAGCTTCTGAGAGCCATTACTGTGACCTTTTGGCTAAATTGTGATGAACAGATTATATTACCCTCCAGCTATTCCTGTCCCCTTCAGCATGTGCTCTTTTGATTTATGGTTCTTTAGTTGAACTGGATCAAAAGCTCATACATGCCAGCTTTTACTAGGTAAGGTTTATAATAAAACTTGTCCAAGATTGCTTTTGAGGTGCTGTTTGACTGCGAGAGAAGGGATTTTGTGAAAAAACCGGGCCGGCGACTGTAGCGAGCGCCAGTGCCAGGAACATTCTCACTAGTCATGCTGCAGAACTGTGGTGTTCAAACCCTACCTCTCCTCATTATTAAAGCTCAGGACTGAAAGCAGTTCTGCCACAGATGTGCTGCGTCACGGTGGGTGTGTAACTCAACTTCTGGTTTAGCTTTTAATGTGTAAAATGAGGATAATGGGGAGCGCTTTATTAGGAGAACCGTGGACGTTAGGCTTGCGAAGTTCTTTGATCTTTGAATGGAAGGAGCTGTATTTATTTAAAGACAAAGAAGGTATTTAGCCTCCAAGCAAATGAGATGGATTTCACGCTACAATTCTGCACATTTAAAGTCAGTCTCCTCTCTTGTAAGTAGTCTTGAGCTTTGCAAAAGTGAATATTTCTTGCACTCTCATGTGGAAGTTTTACAGTGTGGCTTGTCTACGAATTGGCCTTGTAAAACAATTAAGCAATCAAATAAAGCTCTGTGGTGGATTCTGGCATCGAGTCCCTGGCTGGATGCCATCAGAATGTCAAGTGGAATTAGTATTTTAGCACTCCTGGTTTTCGGCATCACTGTTTTCAAAAATGAGTGGCCCTGGTGTGGAACCTCTTTTTACATTCTGATTCCATTAACACTTCCTTGAAAGCATTTGAAAGAAAATACTCTGGGTTTCGTTCTTGATGCAACACAGGCTAATAGAGATGCTATGTGAAGTTAGGGAAATAGGGGTGATACTGAGAGATGCAGCTGGTTAATTTTAAATGTAAGCTTTGTTTTGAATAACTCACAAAGTCATTATCATGTAATGTGATTGTTAGAGTAATTGCTGGATTGAGAGTAGCGCTCTGTAATTACTGGTTCATTGGTGAAGGTGATGCCTGCAGGGTCAGTGAAGGTGGGAGACAGCTCTGTACAGCCAAATTCTCAGCTGGGCAGGAAGTGTCTCTGGTATAATGTCCTCTGGAAGCATTTTCTGGTCATCTTCCCAGTTTACAGTGCTATTCTGTGGCAGCTGTTTAATAAGGAAGTGAAATACTGAGGAAGAATGAGAATAAAAACAAATTAGCCAGTGTTAGAAGTTAATTCCAGCAAATCATTTGGATTGCTTTTGGATTAAGGAACAGTAGCTCTTTGTATGAGGAGGGCAAAGAGGAAGTGCCTGTTTCTTTTATAAGCCTTTATTTTGAAAAAAACACGTTATTTGTGCTGCTGTAGGAATAGCCTTTGGTATATATGTTTCAGGAGCCAAATTTAAAATTAATTTTAAAAGCCAGTGTTCCCACTGTTTCTTGCCACTTGATCCTCCTGCTCACTACTTTACACCAGTTCTGGCTTTTCTGATGCCCAGCAGAGCAAACTTGTTAGGCATTTAAAGATTTTTCCATATTAGTTAGTCACAATTTTGGGATTATACACTGTTGAAATCAGCTGCTTTGTCAGTTCTGGTTTCTGTCTCATCAGTATACATCTGTAGAACAGAAGTATAGATGAGTGTTTAGCAGCATTATCAAATTAATTTTCCTTTCCAGAGCCTGACCTTTGGTCACTAAAATGTTACAATAAATACTTTATGTGGTGGTTTTTGCAGCACTTCTCTATTAATTCCTGGTGTTTTGGCAAAGGGAGATACAAGTATTGACTTAATTTGAAGTACCAAAATGTTAAGCCTTTGTGATTCATTATTTCATTGTTCTAAAGCACAGTGTTTATCTGATATCACACCAAGTTATTCTGAGTTATTTGGGAACAAGCAGGAGGTTTTGTGCTTATGAAAACTCGAGGCTTGGGAGGAATAATGGTGCCGACTTCGAGCCTGGCTGTTTGTAGTTACACTAATGGAGTAAGTTTTTAAATATATCCACAGACAATAGTGAAAACACATGGAAGATAAGTGTTTCCCTTGGTTCCTTATGAATGGCATTCCTGACAGTGCTTTCCGTGACTTCTCCTTCACCTACCACTCATCAGACTTCAAAATACATTGCCAAAAGTGGTTGTAGTGAATCTCTGCCTCAGATTTCACTGAGTACTGTGCTAATAGCAGTATAAAAGGGCAGAGAGGCTCCTTGGATTTTTGAAGTTAAACGGAGGTTTTAATTCAAGTGCTATTTTTACAGAGCCTCGGTTGTTTTGTTTTGCTGTGACGCTCAGGACTATGTTTATCTCTGAACAAGTAGGCAAGTGCATCAGGGAGTATTGCCTGGTAACATCACACCGTCACCCTGGAAATCAGGGAGAGAGTACAAACCCATGTTTTCAGAAACTCTTGAGTTAATTTTCAGCTTTGCCGAATTTATTTTTATTTTTCAAATTCATATTGTGTTGTTATGCCCAGTCTTACACAATTCTTGTTTGGGAGAGATGGGAGGCAGAGGAAAGATGGAGCCGTAGGGTTTTTGTGGTTATAATTTGTTGTAATCCTTTACAGCTACTGAGGGTTTAGTATAAACGTGCATCCTCGATGGTGTCCTTGTGCAACTCTCAGTTAAGGTCAGTGTCTAAAACTTTCTGTGAGAAAGTTCACTAAATAAATTGGGTTTTTCTTAGGGCATCTCTATGACAGGATGAGAGTCCAGATCAACTTCAGTTAGGTGGAGTCTGTAAAGGAGGATTTATTTTCCTTTAGTAGTGGACTGGTATCATTCTTTTATATTAGCATGACAAAATGCTAGTATTTTTTTCTTATGATAAGACTGCATTTGTTTGTGTGAAGTAGTCCATAGTAACAATTTGAAGAGCTTCAATTCTGTGAAAAAAGAACAAAACAAAACATCTGTGTATCTCACCAACAAGCTTATTATCTGTTAGCAGAACATAAATGACAAAAACCATTCCTATCTGTTGCCGCAATTACAATTTTTCCACCCAGATATGTTTCCCTGGATGAAAATTCAAGGGTGAGAGGCTGTTATCTCTTAAGGACTTAAAACAGTTAAAAACTATGACAACACTTTGCAAGTAAATACCAGTAAAACAGTCAGGAAATCACAGTGGGTTTTCTTATTGCCAGATAAGAAACATAACGTGGAAATTCCATACATGACACCGTTTCTGAGTCTTACTAATATTCACAAGAGGATACCAAGCTTGCTCTTAGCAATGTGGGTCCAATGGGTTTGATCTGAGTGTAGGAACAGGCAGCTAGGAAATAACTCTCCAATTTTGTTCCCACATTAACAAGAGTTGAAAGTTCTTTAACCTTCTGGATGACCAGTTTATAAAAAGCAAGTAGGTTGTAGATATGAAAATGTGACAGTTGTTTTAAACAGTCAATACCTTGTTCATAGTGTTCATGCGTGAGTACAAGGTGGTAGCTTTGAGTTGTTTGAAACGCTTTGAATTCTTACCCCTCTGTTTCAGCTCTAGGTAACAGAATATCCCCCTTTTAGGAGTTAATTAAAAGTAAAAAGGGTTTGACATCCAGGCGTGAAAGTAAAAGCTGCTTTAATCAATAGTCTGGCAGATGGAGGGACTGTCAGGTCATGACTTCAGGATTCATAGCTTCTCACACAAATTGATGGGCACAGTACATCAGAGCAGAGAAATGCTGTATTTTTCTGGATATTTGATATGTTTCTCTCACCTTGCCTCCACCCGAGCATTGCAGTGCTCTGCAAACACTTGCGTGTGGCGCAGCAGCGCTGTGGCAGAGGGGAGCATCCCTGCTGACACTTGGCAGCTGGGGAAGCTGGAGCATTGGGAAATTGATTGCTTTATGTTGACTGTGTCTGTGATAAAAACTGCAAGGTGGACCTGGAATTTTTGTCTGCTAGTTCTGGTTTAGGCATTTTTTTTCATTACTGCTTTTCAGGGCAGTTAAACTTTGTCCTGTTTGTAGGTACATAGTAACAAGGTTTTGTGGTTGGGTTTTTTTAAACAATGCAGCGAAACATCAAAATTCTGTTTTCTTGGCTATAAAATGATGGTTATTCTGTGAAAGTCACTTGTTAGATAGGCATGAGGTGGAGGTAACTGGTCTGCTGGTGTCTTACAAAGTCTGATCCTGTTGCTTGTTGAAAGAAATGTGACTTTGGGCGTTTGTTTCCTAAGTTATACTAGATTCAAGAGCACATAATGTGACTTAGTTGTGGTGATAATAGATTCTGTTGGTTAACTCCTATCAAAATCAAATTAACGAATTCAAATCATAATTTGACTGTAATTTCATTACTAAGGCTGCCAATTAGAATTAAAGCAAGTCTTAAACTCCTTGTTATTTTATGTAAAGTGACTGGTATGGGAACTGTCAGTGGCTTTAGTTAAGCAGTGTTTGATGAGTTAATTAGCTGCATACTGCATGAATACATTTTGAAGCTTTAAACTGTGACCTTTTGGCAATTAAAGTCAATTCATATTTCACTTTTTGTGCTAATCTTTGTTCTGTGTTACTCTTCAATAGAAGGTTTTATACTACAGATTTAAGCAATGCTTTATTGATCAGATGTTGAACAATTTTTGTTTATTCAGCTTTGCAAGCAACCCTGGGAGGTGCCAGGTCCCCGGAGAGGGAATCTTGAATCACTGCTCGAGCCCGTTCCTGTGAGGGTATTTCTCCTGGGAGCCTGGGTGTGTGTTTAGCCATAACTGCATTTTCACACCTTGAAAATAAGCCAGAAGAGTCAAGACTGTTAGAACGAGGGGATTTTCAGGGCTTTTGTGCGATAAGAGATTTATCAGAAGGCATGGAAAACTGTATTAAAGGTTTGTCAGCAAAAGTTTGTTGGTCTCAGTATTTCAGCTGCAGAAATAGTCACAGATTTGTGATGTGCACTGTGACTTCCTACTGCAGAAAAGAGTGATTCTTACAGCCTTTTAGGCAGTTTATCTTTGGATGACCCATTAGTTACCAGGAAATAGGGTTTGGGTTTTTTTTTTCCCTTTTTACTATTCTATAGAAGAACCTCCCTACAAATCCTTAACATGTCAGGGGCCAGTCCAGTGTTAAGTCTGTTCAGCCAGAACTGCAGAGTCCTGATATCAACTAGCAGACACCATTCTGAAGTCACCTATTTGAGGGGAGGGAGATAGCTTTTTAAATATCTTTATTTATAAACAATTTATGTATGTAAACAAGCAAACAAACCCCATGTAATTCCCCAAGGACAAGATTCAGAAAACCACCTCCCAAACGGAGGCTGACATGGCCTTGTATCCTATTTACTTTCACATATACGGTGATTTTTTCTTTAAAATCTTTTATTTCCTCCATGGACCTTTGTCAGTAGAGTTTGCAGTGACAGTTCCCGAGCTCCTCAGTTGCAGAGCATTAATTGTGGATACGTGTTCAGGGCTGCATTGCATCTGTGAATGTCAGCAGAGCAAGTGAGTTCTCCGGGCTGTGTTGGAGTGTGAGTTCTGTGTGCACATCTCCAGCCAACATAAGATTATGCAAGAACCGAGCTGACGTTTCACCTTGCTGCAGCAGCTGCTGCTAATAAATCCCTCACTTTAAAGAGCAGTGCCCAAATTGATTTAAAAATTGGGTGGTGAACAGTTTGGGCTTTTTCATGTGCAGAAAGACACTAATTATGAAAGAGCAGCAGTAAGTCTTTAAAGAGACTGTTTCTCGTAGTAGATTTGTTGTGAGAAACTCAACTGAATCTGCACTAAGACAATGTGAACATAGCTGTGATCTCCCAGAAATGCAGAGTGTTACATTTATTAATGGTTTGAAGGGGAAATTGGGTTTTAAACTGCCTGGGTGTGTATTTGAGACTGTGACAGGTTTCACAGTAGCTGTGAAGCTATGTGGATGCGATGTGTTCTAAAATTAATAAATGAACTTGATACTTTCTGCACATGGTTTTAGTAGCAGAGCACTGTCAAGCAGGAAGCCTCATTGCCTCTAATTCCTGGAATGTGCTCCTTCAATGCAAATAGTTCCCATTATTACTAGGGCAATATTCCAAATATCACGCTCATTTTTTGTGTAAAACCCTCTTTTCACTGCACTGTTGGTAGACTCGATCTAGCAATAGTCCAGATGTGTTCTAAGCATCATTTATGACAATGGAAGCTGAATGTACAGTGGGGAACATGTATTATTTCACTTTCCACATGAATTTCTGTGTCATGGACCCTGGCAATCACTTGTGTGGAAACAGGTAACTAAAGAGCAGCATTGCTTGGATGCAGATGGGAAAGCAGAACAACGAATGAAATTTTTCAGCTACAGTTGAAGGTCTGCATTGCTATTCTGCACCTCTTAAGAAACCAATTGCTATCACTGCTTTTATTTGATGTGGACGCTTTGCTCCAGGGAATGAAGCAACTGTAGCTCTGTATCTGTAACTTGTGTTGAAATGTTGCTTTCCTTGGCTACAATGTGAGGCTGAGCTGTAGTGGTTGAACACCCTGCGATTGGGTGTTTATATTACACTCAGTCTGCCTTTATTATATTAAAAGTTCATTCCCGTTCTCTTACTGTGAGTGCTTTCTTTATAACTGCACATTGTTTTCTGTAGGAAATGGTTTTGTGTTCTGCATGGGTGTTCTTTACAGAGGCTGTATAATTAACAGTTTAATTCCTAAAAATTGCTTCTAAATAATTTCAGGGACTTTTCATTTAGACCTTCAAACATCTCTTCTCCAAAACCTGAAGTATTTAAACAGGGCATGATTTGCTAGATGGGAATTACGTTAGGCTTCCGTGCACAGTGCTGGATCGGGTGACAACAGTTTCAGAAGCTGATATTCAAGTCTGCTAAAGTACAACTTCCCATAAAGACAAACTGAGAACTTAATGTTTAGTAGGGAGTTGGAGAAAGGTGGCACTTTATTTCCCAAACACTGATGTGTGGTTTTTTCTAAGCACTGTTTTGTGTTCTGCTCCTACAAATTGTACTGCTGCCCTCAGAACCTGTTAGTAAGTCCAGCCCGCATGCTGTCCATGAACTTTAAAGGTTAAGCTCTATACAACTGCTGTTCCCTTGGCTTAATATTTTTGAACCCTTATGAAAGTGAATGACACATTTACTTTTTTTAAAACAGGTCTAATCCTACAAATAGCAAATGCCGTGAGAGAGCTGGAAGCACACTTGTGTGCATACATGGATTCCGTTCTTTGTATACCATCTCCTCCAGAGTTCAGTTTTTCTTTTGGTTTATTCCTTTCTCGTTGTTCCACTCACTTTCCTGCTACTGTCTGGTTTTTACTTTCAAATGTGTTTCCTGCCTTCCCTCCGTGTCCCTGGCTCCTTTCTCAGTGGGATCTTGTTACCATCACTGCTCTTGTTTTCCACTGTCTCCAACAGTGGCTCCTGCTCGCTGCCAGGCCTGATCCAGACATTCTGTCCTTTCTCCTGCTGGCTTTGCCTGCTGTTGTGGAGGCAGGGAAAGGTAGTCCATGTGAACTCTTTGACACATTGGGTAGCTGGCATCTATGGGAGGTTAAAAAATAAACAAAAGAAAATAAATGAATAACTTGTCTACTCTTTCTTTGGCACTGCTGAGGCAGTTACCTCATATGGCACTCAGTGGAGAGCGGGGGGTAATTCCGTGTCCTGTACACAGAAATAGCTGCTCTTTAGTGGCATTAGCAGGAAACCTGTAAAGCTTAGCTGCAGTCATTATGACTTCAGGAGAAGGACAATTACATTACCTTGTTGGACAACTATATTTGATGTAGATTTTTCTTTAGATTATTAGTTAGGAAAAGAAAATCCTGACGTACTGAAACAGTATCCTGTGTTTCTAATGTGATGGGATGAAGTGGATTTCCCTTGGAGTAACTATTCCCATATTCTACAGGAGTTGTTGAACAGAAGATTAATGTGCAGATCTATGGAGATCAAAATTTGTACTCTACAGTCTCACAGGGACTGGAAGTACTTATCACTTGGCTCTAGGATCTGATATGCTATGGAACCAGATTTGCCTCTTAAATAGGCAATTAATTAGCAATTAGTTATGTAAACATAGTAGTTATCACCTACACTAAATACATCCAGGTATGTAATCCCTTCAATTCAAATTGAAATATTAAGTTCTACTTTGAAAAACACAAGCAGCCTCAGGGTTGAGAATTTGACATGCTTGTTACGAGCACAGCTGCCTTTTCTAAACCCTTTAATGTGTCTAGGAAACTGTGTCACTTGAACTTTTTTTTTTTCCACCCACAGAAAAATGATGAAAATGGGAATTGCTCTGGTGAGGGGATTGAGTTTCCAACAACCAACTTGTATGAACTGGAGAGCAGAGTTTTGACAGATCACTGGTCCATACCCTACAAGCGGGAGGAGTCTCTAGGCAAGTGCCTAATTGCATCCACCTACCTGGCAAGACTGGGTAAGTTCCCTCTCACAAATGCCCAGGTTATCTGTTCTGAGGGTGTCACAGACAGAATGTTGGGCAGTTGTGTCTTTCACTTTAATGTTGCCGTTGTTTGCTTGCACCCTGCACGAGGGATCACATCTCTGGGAAAGCAGTGAACAGGGAACTGTTCTACCCGATGCTGTGAAAACAACATTGATCTCTTTTCTTTCTCTCTAAAGTAATTTGTTTACTGAAGTTTTTTTTCAAAAAGTGGCGCACATGTTTCTTTATGTTCTAATGGTTGTAGAAATTACATCTTTTCAGAGCTAAATTACTGACTCTTTTTTTTTTCCTTGTGCTGGTTATTTTCCATTCATAAAAACAAGCTGTCATCTCAATCCCTGCCGTACCATGTTTGTGTAAGTGGTTGTTTTTCCCTAGTGAAATGCTTATATTGCATTAGATGTGAATTTGACTCTTCTGTATTCAGTTCTTTGGCTGGGGTTAAGAGTGTTAGGGAGGCACCACACCCAACAACTGGTGTATAATGAGAGTACAAGATAGTTTTTCAGTCATGCCTGATGGCAGACTAAAGGAATGTTGTAATCTCTTGGAAGAATAGAAGTTGTTAAGTGGTTCTGGTTTGCTTCTTTGTTTCCAATCTGTGTTGGAAGGCTGTGTTTTAATTTGGTTTTGGACGGAGCCTGTGAAGCATCAGTAATGTACAAATTGTAAACTCTGAAGTTTACAAGTTACTTATGGTGCTAATAATGCTTGAAGAAATTGTAAAAGGTGTTGGGAAACTAATTCTTAGTTCTGAAAGGCAGGTTCTCTCGACTCATGCTTTTTGTGGCTTAAAAAGCATGCTAGTTATAAATGAACAGTAGACGTTCACTACTGCTGGTTTGGGTTGGTGTTCCCAAAAACTTGCAGCAAGGTCCCTGAGGTCATCTTAAAAAGTAATGTTTTTAAAATACTGTTAAAAAGCACTCTCCTTTCTGTAAAGGTCTTTCTGATTCCGATGAGAATTGCAAGAGGTTTATGGACAGATGCATGCCTGAAGCCTTTAAAAAGGTAAGTAGGCACAGCAGGCCAGTTCAGTGTTTCTTTGCATTGTTCGTGGTGGAAATAATGTTTTGTAATCCAGACTTCAGGCAACTACTGAGTGGGTTCTTAGATTAAAATCACACTCAAATTTTTTCTTAGATTAAAATCGTAGAGACTTAAATTTATATCGTACAAGGTCCCCCTTCTGTAACTGGTCAACTTTAGCACATAACTTATTTCTTTTTTTTTTTTCCCCCCTTAAATGAAGAGCCTTGTAGTAATTACCACAGCCCAAAGAAAGGTTTAGAGACCCTTGGATATGGCCACTGGTGGCAAGTTCATGATCAGATTTCCATGAACTATTCTTTCTCTTATTTCTTCAGAGGGTTGCTAAATTCTTTTCACAATCCATTTAGAATTTTATCTTTCACCTCAGCTCTTAATGCCCTGTGTTTCTCTGGGCCGTTGTGAATTTTCTCTACAGAGCTTCCCAAACTAATTTACTTCCCACTATTCCATCCACTTTAGGTACTGCCTAAATTTCCTGCCCAGTTTTTAGACCATATGTATAAAACCACATACCCTTTAAAAAGTTACTCTGTCCTAGTGTTAAAATACTGAGAATATAATTATATTTAAGGAAGGTAGAAATTTAAGGGAAAAATTATTTTTCCATTTAGTTATCAGAGTACTAATCTTACATACAATAGTTTTACATCACTTGGTATTTTTTGCATGTGAAATAAACGATGTAGATTGTTCCTCCAGAAGGATAATCTGTAGAAATCCAAGTTCAGAATGTGCTGAATTACAATTTGCTGAGATATTTGCAAGGAACTCTATTAATGGTACAAAAAGTAATTGTATTTAAACTAGTAAGTTTTTTATCTGCTTCTGTTCAGACACAGCAGAAATTAAATGAAGTTTGCAGATGGCAGCCAAGTGTCCTTCATAAACAACCATGAAACCAGATTTAAAGAACATGTTTCAGTAGGTGGAAGCAGCACTAAATACCTCGCTCTTCGTGGTACATGTGCTTTGTTTTCCAATAGAAGCTGCTCAAAAAGTGTGAATTGGTAAATGGTTACCTCAGCTGAATCAGTGCAGCTTTGTGGCTGTCTGTTTCAAGATTTAATAGCTGCGTGTTCAATCTGCAAACAGATTAGTTTCATATTAGTTGTTCTTTGCAAAGGTTACTGTCTCCACTAGTGCATGCAAATGGAAAACAGTTTGATAGATTTTATTTTCTGTCATAAACTGTGATTTAAGGTGTTCTTCTGCAAAACTACAAATTGAATTAACTCTTAAGCCATTAGTGCAGAAAGAACATCTGAAAAACACGGCAGACAGTGATGAGTGCATTCCAAGGAAACATTTGCTCTGAAAAACAGTCTCAGGAGTTGATAAATTTCTCCTGGTTTGTGATTGTGCTCAAATGTGTAAAAAATTTCTTTTTTTTTTTTTTTTTTAAGCTGTTGACATCCAGTGCTGTTCACAAGTGGGGGACCGAAATCCATGAAGGAATCTACAACATGCTCATGCTGCTGGTGGACCTGGTTGCAGAAAGAGTAAAACAAGATCCTATCCCCGTGGGCCTGCTTGGTGTGCTTACAATGGTATTTGGCTCTTTGATGCAGTTTCTGATCCCTGGGTATTTGGCATTTTGTATTTATGCAGCTGATGCTTTTTCCAACTTGTTTAAGTTGTAGATCATGGTCTTAAAATCTGCAGCCATTGCTTACTGCAGATATTTTACATCCAGTAGGTGATTCAAGGGAGTGGGTGCTGTTCAAAACTTCTGAAAAACAGCAGGTTTTTTAAAAAATCTCATTTTTGTCACTTGCTGTTTATGTTTCAAAACTGATACTTTGAGTTCAGTTCTCTGTTTTATGGGCCTCTGGCTCACGTGGTTATTGGATATTGTCTGTACAGAATGGAAGCTCCAAAATGCTTTATATGGTGAGAAGTGAGAGGCAGGAGCAGGGAGCTTGTGTTCAACTTTAGTTTTTGCTAGCTCCTTAACTGTCAGCCAGGAGAATGCTCAACTGAAACAGTCAAATGTGATCAAGTTAAGTTTTGAAACTGGCATAAGCCACCTGTTCATTGCCATGGGCTTTTCTTTCAAGGCATTTAATCCCGACAATGAATATCATTTCAAGAATCGAATGAAGGTGTGCCAGAGAAACTGGGCAGAAGTCTTTGGGGAGGGGAACATGCATGCTGTCTCACCCATCTCCACCTTTCAGAAGGTAAGCATGGCCATGCCCTAAAAACTAATTTTAGGGTGGATGTCTTTGTTTCAGATAAAAATTATTTGATTAGTAAGTGTTTATAACATCAAGTTTAAATATGTCACTAAGAATTATAGCAAATAGATGTTGAGTGTAAATTGGTCTGTAGACATTAATTCGTGCTCTCAAATGGTTCCAATCCTCTGTTAGAGGCTACATTTAGAAATGAGTGTACTTTCATGTCTAAAGTAGCACAACAATCTGTGTGTTGCTTTAGACATGAAGTACAAAACAGGTGGATCTGTGTATCTAAGGACTGACATCTGTTTGGTTGTTGAGTGTGAAATGACCAGGATAACTCCAAGCATGCAGTTCTAGCACAGAATTCGTGCTTTTCTGACAGCCAAGGATAAAATATCTTCAACTCAGACACACTGGCAAAGAGGCAGTTTTTGAGGTTTGCACTGTCTTGTCACAGTTGTTCCGGATGGGTAGGTCCAAAACAGCATCAGTGGAGTCGATTTCTCCTTCAGGAAACCAGTTTGTGGCCACAGAAAGAAAATCCAACATCTGCTGCTTTGGGAAAGGTGTTTTAGTAATGTTCCACATGCTACAGTGCTATAAATACAGTTGCGTGTGAGTCAGCAGCCACAGCGTGAACTGTTGCCACAGCACGTGGGCAGTGATGTCAAGCAGAGTCCAAAACAGGATGATGCTCATGAGAACCAACCAGAGCTCCAGCTACACATAATAAAGGAGCTGTTACAAACATTGTTTTATTTGTGTAATAGTACATCTATTTGAGGTGCGGGTTAATGGGCTGAACGTGTCTGTCCAAATGTCTGTTTCAGAAGACAAATGTTCTGCACTGATGTTGTTGCAGCTGCTAATTTGTTCATGTTCTTATTGTTCAAGGAACCTCATGGGTGGCTGGTGGATCTGGTAAACAGGGTAGGTAGATGTAAACCAAGCAGAATTGTTGTTTGTCACTTGAATTTCTTCTCCCCCCACAACTCCACTTGACTTGTTTTTTCACTCCTCACTTTCCTGACAACCACAGAAAAACAGTTTGTGATTTTAATCCTGCCTTGTAAAATACAGCTTGTTGAGTTGCTGCCTTCTCCCTTGAGCACCTTTACCCTAACGTGGTATCTATAACTAGAGGAATTTGAGAGCCCAAGTGAGGCTGCTATCAAAGGTCTCCCAAGCAGAAGTGCCAGTCCAGTCAGCTGTTGCTGCATGTGGTCTACCTTTCTTCCCCATGTCCATTTTTACTCAAGACAGAGTTTCTAGTTTGACGTTTAAACTCTGGTACCATGTATAATTGCATTGCATTCCCCAGTGTGCCCCTGAACTCCCATGAAAATATAAAGCTTCTTTTGGCTGGGATGTTCCTTGGTAAAGGACACTTGTTGGCATCTCAGGAACTGTCAGTGGAGTGTTTTCTATAATCTCTTATTTAAAAGATGAAATACTGTCGTTCACTATGTAATACTGATTATTTTCTTTCAGTTTGCAGAGCTGGGTGGATTTTCAGCAATTCAGTCCAAACTCAATTCAGAAGATATTGAACTTGGGGTAAGTCCATCTTCTGTCGTGAGACTTCTCCCTTTCCATTGCACCTTTCATTACCAGCTGTGTCCCTTTTGGCAGTGCTTTTACCTTTTCTTTGGTACCAGAGCAACACTTCCACAGAGCCCTGGAGAAGTGCTGTCAGGCTGGAGGTCAAATGAGGTTGTCCATAAGAATCCTGACTGAAAAGCAATTGAGACTTCACAGAAAAGAGGAGAAATTAGTGTACCTTTCTGCTAGCATTCAGCCTTCTGGTTAGACGTCAATCAAAGTAGTTTCATTGTATGTTCATCAGTATGTCCCTGGATTTCTGTTTACTGCACCCATAGCTGCATTTAACTGCAAGTGAATTGACTTCTGTCATTTATTATAGAAATCACTGTTTAAGGAAAAAAATCCTTAGGAAGACAGACAATGTCTAATCCTAAACAACTTTTCAAGAGCCGTGTCTTAAAACTGACTGGTTCAACAGAGCTGAACTATTATTGGTGATGAAGTCTAACTTGGTTAGTTTTAGCTTCCTAGCCTATATTCAGGAGACTTCCAATTCTTTCAAGCTTTGGAGAATGAGGAGGCTAAAGGAAAGCGATGTCGTTTGGAATCTTGTGCCCTGGTATAAAAGCAGTCTGCTTTCAGTGGCATGCCACTTGGAGAGAATTCAACTTCTTTTCTTGGGATATTGATATTTTCTGCTTTATATAGAGATAGGTTCTTGTGAGCCTGACAGAAGAATAAGGAAAAACTTGATTTACATCCCAGTCCTGTAATAGAAACTTTGACTTGACTTTGTTTAATGATTAATAACTGCTTGCTTAGGAAGGAAATCTGGGTCAACGTCACTTAATTTGGGCCTCGGATTGCACTGCTGCATGCTCAGTTCCACAGTTCTTGATCCAGTGTGAAAAGAAACTGATTTTGATATTATTTACTGGCAAACAAATACCTTTATACATTTGATTTCTTGACGATAGATACCACTTTAAAATCGTGCATTGAAGAGATCTTGACATGTATATGACACATTTACAAAAGCTTTCTCCCACGTAATGCTTTGGGGAAAAAATTTGCCATATGGCTTTAACCTTAAATTTTGCATTCACACTTCTGATTGCTGTAGAGAGCAAGCAAAATGTGATATGTTCCTTTCCGTCTGTTTATTTCTGTGACTGAAAGAGGATCTGTCAGAGAACACTGAGCAGAGTGATGAGAGGACCAAGATTAGTGAAAACTGGGAAGGCATTTTTTATTTCAGACAAAAATATATAACACATACTGCATGCCATGTATAATATATAGCACATACTCTACTGTGTGCCATGGAGTAAATCTTCCTTAAACCATGTGTTGTAAAGGACTTGCACACCAAAAACAGTTGTAGCAAATGACTGGAAATACGTGATGAGATAAATAATACTTGTTCACCTTCATTTGCCTTTTAAGCTACAGATTACTAACTATGAAAAGATCTCTTAATTATGCACCTCAATACTTGCTGTCTTTCTTTCAGGCGATCTCTGCATTAGTTCAACCATTTGGAGTTTGTGCAGAATATCTTAACTCTTCTGTAGTACAGGTAAAATGTCTTTGTTATGACTTACAAGAGGACTGAAAATTCATTTCCAACTGTGTTGGTGTGAAACTGGTGACTAATTTGAAAAGCCTTCAAACCTCACGTTGCAGAAAGTACAAGAACCATTTTGAGCATCCTGAGGTGTTGAATAAAGGGCTCAGACAATGTTCAGACTCATTTTCCAAGCAGTGATCTGTACTCATATATCTATGTCTGCAACAATGAGAAGCCTTACCTCTGCCATTAGTAAGCTTCATCAGTATCAACCATGTGGGAAAAGAATCCAGCCTGATGGATGGATTGTTCTTTTAGTTTAACTTTCTGGCTAAGATCAAGCACATGGATATGAGAGTTTACACTGCAAAAGTTGCAGTACAGGAAAAAAATTCACCAGGATCTCTTTGTATGTGCAAACGTACTCCAGGCTTTGCACCTGCCCTCACCACCAAAAACTGTTGTCTTAAGTGACTGAAAGACTTTATATGAAGAGGATGTAATTTAGAAGCTCCTGGGAGTCAGAGAGGTTAAAAACTGCTGTGTTTTTAGAGGGCTGTGGGTCTGTCCTTTGTGCAAACTTGCGTTACAATTG
This sequence comes from Mohoua ochrocephala, assembly GCA_013398855.1. Lineage (NCBI taxonomy): Eukaryota > Metazoa > Chordata > Aves > Passeriformes > Acanthizidae > Mohoua > Mohoua ochrocephala. Next base: position 73,409 of record VZTA01006615.1, on the reverse strand, counting down.
TCTGAAATGGGTTCTTAATTGCTTTTTTTTTTCCTGGACATAGTTACCAGGATAGTTTTATCTTTGTTTTAGGTCTTGCTTTATCTCTAAGTTAATGGTGAGCTTTCAGCTAAGTATTTCCTTTTGCTGCAGTCACGTCTTTCGAGTAATTTTATCGATTTCAGGAAACATTAAAATGATTGTCATGCCTTTTCTCACATTCTTTAGCCCATGCTGGATCCAGTCATTCATAAAATGATTAAATATGTACAGAATGTAGAAGAGAAGGACTTGAAAGACAAGGTAATGTTTTACATATTAAATATTTAGGAAGAACTTCCTGCGTGTCTTGGAAATGCTGTCAATGTAAAGTAGAACAATAGCTTTCTTTTCACTGGCAAGAATGCAGCCTGTTCTGAATTCTGGCTGAATGACATAGATGAAAATGCATTTAACCAATTCCATTCAATACCCTGTTCAGTAAATACCTGATTTATGACCCTTTTAAAAATATTTTGCTGCTGTTGCTATCAAGTTTTTGGTTTTCTTGGTCCCCTTGTATAGCGTGCTGAATGTTCACTTCTCTGACTCAAAGATATTTACTGTCTTGCAGTCTGTTAAAGCCATATTAGTGTTGCATTAGCTGTTTGCTTCTGAGAATTTGGTAGTAGTGTCTGTGTAACTTGTGGCTACTTCCTGCATTACCCTGAATTTGGCTTTCAGTTCTATTAAATTGCGTTGGCTTTTTGCTTCGATTTAAATTGTTAATTTTAAACGAGAAAGTATTCATAGGTTGTTGAACCAAAAGAGAGCAATTTACTGTACCAAATCTGAAGCTTTAACGAAAGGTTTCATTGCCTTAAAATTTCTAGTGTACAAGTAATACTTTCAGATGTACCAGGTACTGTGTTTTAATTAAACAGCCTCTGTTTGGTCACTAAACCTACTCTCTGTGAGTCACTGACGTCTGTAGCAGAATAGCAAAAATACCAATGCCTCTGTTTGTCCCTTTTCTGTTGTTTTGTTTCAAACAGAGACTGGTGAGTATCCCTGAGCTCTTGTCTGGGATCAAACTGCTGTGTATGCGCTTCCAACCCGACCTGGTCACGGCGGTCGATGACTTGCGGCTGGACATTCTGCTGCGCATGTTGAAATCCCCCCACTTCAGTGCAAAAATGAATTCCCTCAAAGAAGTAGGTTGGCTTTTTGTCTGTCTCTTGTGTGCACACGAGAGCCTGTGTTTAGGTGGGATGGGTTGTTAATAAGCCACTGAAACCACAGCCTGAAAAAAAGAGATGGCGCAATATTTCCTCGCTAATTTGTGTTGCCTTAGCAAAAGCTCAGTTCAAAATGAACACCAAAACAAGTTAATATGACAGGAGTTGTTTACAGTATTAATAGCCACTGCAAGGCCTCCCGGTTAGACATAGAATTGTGTACTTCTGAAACTAAGAAGTGCAATTTTAGATTGATTTATCAGCAGTGGTCTATGCTATTCATTGACTCTTCACTCTGGGATAATCCTGAGCATCCTGTGGCATATCCCTTTTTTCTCCTTTCACTGAGAAGAAATGGAAAAAAACCCAAATGGGACTTAAACCTATATTGATGTCTTAGTCATTGCACTATGTAATTGTATTTTTTTATCGTAGTTGTACGTGGATGCTGTAACGTTTGAGTCTATCCTTTCTGCTTTTTTCCTGTATTTATGAGAAAATTGAGATGTTAAACCTCGCTCCTGTTTGGTTCTTAATCATAAATTCTGTGTATCCGTGGTGAATTTATAAAAGTGCAGCTTTTGAAGATTTTAGCAGAAATGTGCTCTTTCTCCCTAGAGTGAGGAGCCTGTATCAGTTCAGTATTGGATAAAAAATAGGACACTGATTTGAGTGTAACAAGCAGAAGCCTGAGATAACCTACTTCTGGCGTATCTGTAGAAAAATACCTGGCAGCACAGGCCAGCTTTTCTGTGTCAGACTGAGAATAAGATTCTGCTGCATCAGAGACTGATGACATGGTGTTTCTGGTTAGGAATTCGCCTTTAAACAGCTTTTAGAAAAGCAAAAACGTAACAAAACAAAACAAAAAAACAACCCAACACCCCGCCAAAAACAACCAACCCAAAAAATCTCAAACACCTTCTGTACTCTAAATATTTCAGGATACACACTTAAGCTTCATTTTTTGAATAGATTTCGGGGTGTGTGTGCTTGTGTGTGTGATGCAGGTGGGGTTTTTTTGTTAGAATCTCACATTTTGCAATTTCTAGGTAACGAAATTAATAGAAGACAGCACTGTGTCCAAGTCAGTGAAGAATGCAATAGACACAGACCGACTGCTCAACTGGCTCGTGGAGAATTCGGTCCTGTCCATTGCTCTGGAAGGTGAGAACTCTCACAAAGCCTTCTGGCACGGGCTTTGAATGACTTAAATTTAAAAATCTCATCTCTCCCTTTCAGTACATTTTAATGAGCACTATGAACCAAAGGGTTCAAGGTTTTTGTCGTCTCCAAAATAAAGTAAAATCCTGCAAATTCTGTTACTGTCATCTAATGCTCTGTTTGACATCTGTGCAGATGTCTTCTGCTGTGCCTGGGGTTTTTTATATTTGTATATTGTTAGCCTCTAGAGAAGAGGGAGAAGAGGTGTTTTTCTCCCCAAGTAGTAACATTCTGTAGGTGTGCTATCAGATGCATGAAGCAAAACAAAAATGGAAAGAGCCTTGTTCTTTGTACTGATACTTGTCTGTAACAGTAAAGAAAGGCTTTCCAAATGAAGACAGCTTCGTTCTCTCTTTTAGAAGAACTTGTTCTTTTAAATTCATTTAATGTGTCTAATACTGTTTAAAATATATTCATTTAGTTGCCTTTCATTATTTCACAGGTAACATAGACCAAGCGCAATACTGTGATCGTATAAAGGGAATTATTGAACTGCTGGGCAGTAAATTATCTTTAGATGAGCTCACTAAAATTTGGAGAATTCAGGTAAGCAATCAAGGCCAGGCAGGTGCTTTTAGACTGTCTTACAAAAGCAAACATTCTAATGAAAGGATTTTTAAAAGTAATGTGTACATCTCTATTGCAGCGTGGAGGTGTAGAGATTTTAACAGCATAATTAATGCAAAGACTTCCTTCTACTTCTTCCTTTACCATGTAAAATCAATTGTTCTGGCAATTTCTTGTATCACAGCTGTTAAATCCTGTGATGAAGTTCAGTTCTTTGGAACGAGTGTTAAGGGACTGCAAAAGTATTTGACTTGGCATAAGAGGTTGTCAGCCTGAAACAGGTGACAAGAATGTTTGCCTAGACCAAACTAGGATATGAATGTTTGTGGCTGGAGCTATGAATTCAAAGTCAGAGTGTGACTTTAAAGAGAGTGGGCTCCAACTGTATGAATTCCCATTTCCCTTCCTGTATGCCCATATAATTGACTGACAAGTCATCTTTTGGCCTTCACTCTAAGGATATTCAACTTATTACTGTGTGGGGAGGGTGGCTTGAGTGTTTATGCAAATGACACGTGGAAACTTTGACCGGAAACTGATCTTCCACTGCAGGAAATGGTTTTGTTCTCTGTGCAAATGTTGGTATTTTAGACCAAACTCATTGAACTCTGTCAGCTCTGCAGTGTGTGTGGCATGGTAGCAAGTCTTTAATGCTTAGCAGAGTTGAAATGTGATTCTAGCTCCCTCACTTTTATTCTTTAATAAAAAGCAATACTTCCTCCCCCTCTCTGGCTGTTGTTACCATGGTGCTCCCATCCGTGTGGGAAGAGATTTTGTATTGCTCACTTTTGAGTAAAGCCTGGGAGAGTTTCAAAGATTCAACACCCCACACGTGAACCTCACCAAGCAATAGAAAAGGTGATGCTTGTATTGCTGCTGCTGCAGCAGCTTGAAGCTGCTGTAATGATGGCAGACTTTTACTTTCCTGCTTTAGAATTGCTTCCAAAGACTTCTCAGCCAGGGAAATGAGGAGCACAGACAGTTTGCTCTGCACTTGTGTTTCTAACATGTCAAAAGTTGCTATTCTCACTCATTAGTATGAATAGTAAGATAATGCTTACCTGAAGGTTTTTCTCTATCTTGTTTGGGTTAAAGACCTACTTTCTTGTGTTTTCCTCCTCCTTTTCAGTCAGGACAATCCTCCACTGTGATTGAGAACATACATACCATTATTGCTGCAGCTGCTGTGAAGTTTAGCTCTGATCAGCTCAATCATTTATTTGTTCTAATCCAAAAGGTAAGTTTTCACGTGAATTTACATTCCTTAGGAAGAGAAGTGATGAGATGTACTTGTGCATCCAGCCTACTGAAAGGCAAAAGCCTCGAATACATTTATATTTTCTATATAAATGTAAAATTTGCTCTTAAAAAAAATAACGCTTTTGCTACTAATTTTTATGTTAACCCAGAAGTCTAATCTGCTGCTGTATTGCTAATTGACTTGGATTTTAAGTACATTACGTAGCCAGTCCTAAGGGACTTAGAGTGAGATTTTATTATTATATTTAATCCCTAATAGTATTTGAAAAAGAGTTGAGCACATTAGTGCTGTAACTCCCACCAACAGAAATAAGGAAATACATATGGTGGAAACATGCTTGTTTGTATTTTGATTTTCCTGCAGTAGAACAAACGTGGATTATATTTTTGTGTACACTTGAGATGTAACAGCCTGACAGAGGTGCTTTAATCATTATTTCTTTGCTGTCCAGAGCTGGGAGACAGAGAGTGACCGAGTGAGGCAGAAGCTGCTGAGCCTCATCGGGCGCATCGGCCGAGAAGCACGAGTGGAAACAACCACTGGCAAGGCAAGCGGATGGTTTTCCTTTGGGTTTTTGATTTATTGAATGCAGAGTTGCTGGTCTCTGTGCTCCCTAGGTCCTGACTATCCTTGCCTTTCTTCCTCCAGGTTCTGGAGGTACTTTGGGAGCTGGCTCATCTTCCAACGTTACCGTGTAGTCTTATCCAGCAGGCCTTGGAGGAGCACCTGACAATCCTCAGCGATGCTTATGCAGTGAAAGAGGCAATCAAAAGGAGCTACATCATCAAATGCATAGAGGATATTAAGAGGGTTGGTTTATTATTTTATCTTTTCCAAAAATGAAATCTTATCTAGCCTCGATGTTGCCCTTTTCTTGCAAGATGCACCAATTGTGTGTCCCATCTGTAAGTTCTTACCTTGGGGAGTCCACGAGAGGGGTAGGCTTTGTGTGAGCCACTTTGTTGATCATGAGACTCATAGTAAGTCTCTTACCTTTGTTTTAAGCAAATTTTCAGCACAAGGAGTGATCAGTTTATGGGAAACTACCAGGATGGGCCCAAGGTTAGAATTTGCAAATGGAACCACTGTAAAGGTATGTCAGTATTTTAACTGTCCCTTTCATGTGAAAGCCTAGATTAGTTTTTTTTTTTGAGTAAAGCATGTGTCCTGGCATGACCGTTAAGTCTCAAAATGCAAATCGATGTTCAAATCGTGGTAGTTTTGTATTTTAGTAAAATACTTTAATACTCTTTTCCTGTAACGTAAAGAAGCCATTCCCAAAGCTGCCTGTACTGTTTCCTGGCAGCAGCAGAGACGTGCATGGCTTAAAAGACTGCATATATTCTCTCCTACACTGTTCACATAGCAGGCAGTTTTTCTTGAGGCCTGCAGGAATGCTCCTGTCTTCTTTTTTTTCAGCCTGAAGTATGCTGTAAATAAAGAAAAAAGGCTTGTGTTTTTTTTGTTCATTTCTTTAATGATAAATCAGGTTTTGTCTGTGTTGCAGCATCTGTAGAGGATTTTAGATGTTTAGGAGGCACAGTATGTTGGTTCTTGATATTGATCACACTTCTCTGTGTGTTCATGAATATGGATTTCAAATCTTGGGTTCTCGATGTCTGTGAAAGTTGTAGTTTTTTCCTTTTGGATCTTCTCTTATGCTTTCCTAATCTCATTCCTTTTAATTATATTCTGGCAAGGGCTTTTACAGAGGTGCTGCAGTGGGAAACACTAACAAAAGCTGTAATTGTAAACTAGAAGGGATTGGGGTAAGCACACAGCAGACTCCTGAAATACGTGGTGTTCTCATTTCCCTTCATTAGGGAAATGAAGGCATAAACTGGGAGGGAATGTAATGTTAAGGCAGCTTCCTCAAATTTGTGGGGGAGTCTTCAGTGGAGAGCTGTCTGTTATGGGCAGGTTCCTTCAACCTCTCTGAGTGTGTAGGTGGTATTTGGGTGTTGTCAGTCTTTAAACCAGACATCACTTCTCTGAACAAGCAACCTCAGTACTGGTCTGTGTGGTCAAACTTTACAGAAAATGAAGCCTCCCAGAAAAGTGATGAGCAGTTCTAAAAATGAGGTAGGAGGGTTATTCTTTGTAGGATCTCTTTCAAAATGCAGCTTAAGTATCCTTTGCTTCCTATCAGGGGGCTGCTTGCAGCACCAATCAGAAATTTCTTGTCTCTTAAGCCTCAGTAGTAGTTGAGATTCTTTCTTCTGTTGCTCTTGCTTTAGCAATAAGTAACATCATTTGACTGGATTTGCCCTTTCATGCCCTTTTAGACCTGCTTCATCTCCCATAATTGAGGAAGGTGGCGGTTATCATCTCTCCCTGGTGCAATTGAGTTCTTTTTGGCTACTTAATTTGCATGTTCTCTAGCAAGGAGCTGGTACTTTTGGGCTTGATAATAGGGATAGCAAAATGGCATATGTGTGTATCAAGGGACTTCTTGTAGAAAGTGAAGAAGGGCACTTGGAGCGTGTTCGAAAAGGGAGCAGGAACGAGTAACCGAAGCCAGCAGAGGTGGTAGCTGTTGTTTTGAAACAGCAGCATTATCTCATTAGGCTTCCAGGAGTCTGAGAGGAAAGTTAATCTATTGTTGAGCATGTACCACATGTGTAATTGTTTTTACCTTTCCTGCTACCAGTCGTCCCAGCACAATAATCCTCAGTTTGTGTGGGTGGTGCCAGCCTTGCGTCAGCTCCATGAAATCACGCGTTCATTTATTAAGCAAACTTACCAAAAACAAGACAAGGTAAGGCTATATGCTGACAAGATTTTTGTTGAAGCCTTTGTTGTGTCTGTGTAGCTCTGCCAAACGTGGAAGTTTGAATTCTTTTAAAAAAAATAAATTAGCTAATAAACAATTTTAAAAGTAGTTTAGTGATGTAGCATGAGCTGTTGGAGTAGAGGTGCTGTGCTGTCCCTCTGTGAGTGTGTGTGTGTACGTATAAATCCATTTGCTGTGTCAGGACTAAATTGTTTTATTCTCAGCTTTTTGTAGAATAATTAACAGGCATGTTTGTGTTAAGAAATGAACGTGGCTAATGTTTAGACCAACGGCTTTGTGATTGAATTGACATTGACTCTTGGAAAACAGACTGAGCTACCAGCAGTCACATGTGCTGGAGAGTGGCTGTGTGGAGGTGTGGGGCTTTGCAGTCTGCAGCACGTGTGGTTCAGCACATGCTGAAAACACCAACATCAGGGGGGTTGGGTGCTTGGAAGGGGAACAGCTGACTCTGAGGGGGGAACATGGCTCCTTCTGATGAGAGATGTGTGTCTGTGGAAGAGCAAACTGCTGTATGCACATCCCTGTTTATCTATTATTTTTAAAACATCTTTTCTCTTTTTTATTTTATTGCCAAGAGCATTATTCAAGATTTAAAGAAGAACTTCGAAATAGTGAAGTTGGTGACGGGAAGCTTGATATCCTGTCACCGTTTGGCTGCATCTGTGGCAGGCCCAGGAGGGCTGGTTGGAGCAACACTGGTGGATGGCCGATACACTTACCGGGAGGTACTGAACCCTGAATTTCTTTAACTTCTTGTTTCATTTTTGGAATTCACTGGTGAAGAATTACTGTAGTTTTTTATTTATAAATAGCTCTAATATTTATCTCTGAAGGCTTGTTGTACCCTTGTTATTATATAGAAGAAAGCTGTGTAAACATTACACAGAATTACACAAGTTCCTTAGCAAAATCTTTGTGGTGGAGAGTAGATCTCCCCATCCTAGGATCTGTTGTCTCCAAGCCTGTTCCAGCTTCTTCACCAGCTTCAGTCCCGGTGGAGGTGATACCCTTGAATGTGTTGTGAAGCTCTTAATACCTGAAACAGATTTGCTAATTAGCACATAGAAACCACACATGCAAGTAGCAGTTTGCTGCTAATGCTTTGATAATTATTTTTTCCACGCTAGTTTTGACTTAGTGTCAAGTAATATCACCACCAGCAAAGTAAGAGCAAACCCAAGGGGATTTGTTTGTTTGTTTTTAGAAAGGTAGCCACAAATGTTTAAAATAGAAATAAATTTCACAAACAGTTTTTGTTTCCAGGCTTTTTAAAGTGTACTGTTGTTTGACAACTAAATTTGCAATAAAAAAAAAAAAGGAAATGAATGCTCAGAGTTCTTGTTTCAGAAAGAAAAGTCTTAAGCTTGAGTTTTTGTTTCCTCTTTCTCAGTATTTGGAGGCACATCTAAAATTTTTGGCATTTTTTCTGCAAGAAGCCACCCTTTATTTGGGCTGGAATCGTGCCAGGGAGATCTGGGAATGCCTTGTAACTGGCCAAGACGTTTGTGAGTTGGATCGAGAGGTAAGAAAAACTTGAAAAGTCTGTTTCTGTGGTTGCAGAAGGAATTTTAATGGCTCATGAGCAGCATGTGTGTTTGTTGAGACATGTGGTGTATGAGTAGCAAACACAAACCGGTCATGCATTTTATGCTTTGTGTAGGCTGGAGCAGCAGAGGTGTTCACTTATGGCCAGGATGCTCTTTTAACATTAAATTTGGCTGGAAGAGGGACATTGTCTGGGAGATTAGTTGGAGATGCTGGTTTGAAAAGGGGTACATGGAGGTTGGTGCAGTCACAAGAGATATTCAGCATTATTTGGGTGGAAGATGACTATGAAGTACCCTAAAGCTGCAGTGCAGCCTCTATAACATGTGAGGTTACCAGGAGATGAGATTTTGAACCTCTTGCTGTCGATAAAACTTCTACAAGATGAGTTACTGTGGTATCTGACATAGTTTGCTGTATAAAACTAAGATATTTGATATGACAGTGGGGTGAAAAATGTATCTGCCTTTCGTTCACAGATGTGCTTTGAGTGGTTTACAAAAGGGCAGCATGATCTGGAGAGTGATGTGCAGCAACAGCTCTTCAAAGAGAAAATCCTTAAACTGGAATCATATGAAATTACTATGAACGGTAAGAAAGCGGCTTTGGTGAACAGATTTGGGGTTGAAATATATGCCAGGAATTTGCTTCCTAAGCCTTCAAATCAAGCATCTAACCAGTTCTATAAATCAATATAATAATGGAGTCTTTTTCTATCATTTTGAGTTTTATTAGTTGTAGAGGGAAAAGTTCATCGTCTGTATTTGGTATCTTCATTTTTTAAAAAAAAGCATAGAAACTAAGCCTGGCCTGAATAAAAAACCTGCACCTTTTTTTTTTTTCCACTTACAGGTTTTAGTTTATTTAAGACTTTCTTCGAGAATGTGAACCTGTGTGACCATCGACTGAAGAGGCAAGGAACTCAACTGGTGAGTGTGTTCTGGCAAGTTTGTTCCTGTGTCCTACCTGTGGCCTCTTAGGGACAGGAGGAGGTGAGACAAGGATTGTGTAGCAGCTGTTTGACGTGGTCACGTTTGTATTGATGTGCAGATTGTCCTTGTAGCATTAAAATTGTTGTATTCTGAAGCTAAAATGTGGAGAGTTAATTTCAACAGTTAAAATTCAGCAATTGGTAGCTGAAAGCTGGTTTGTAGCTTGTAAAACTTTGCAGGAGGAATGACTGAACTATTTTTTTAAATAATCATGAATTCTAGTGTGCAATTTTTCTTTCTCCCTAGCAGGGAAAGTCAGTTTTTAATTATTTTTTTATTTTTCTTCTTTGCATGAGAGTTAGGCTTATCATATTTAAATTCTAACCTACTATAATTTTTAACTCTGATCTTTCAATGGTTTTGTTAAATTAATGGTTATATGTTAAGTAGTTTTCCATAGGCGTTTTAGATCTTTATCACAGAGAACTTACTTCAAATGCAGAATTTTTTGCCAAGGATCATAGCAGGTTTTGTGATAGTTTATTGTGTGGTTAGTTACCATGTTGGCTTTTTTGAAACAAATTCCATTCTAGATTAAATTTCTCCACGCTTTTAAATTTTTTAATTTTTCAGTTGGCTTGACTGAGATTGTTCTTTGGAACGTGTTTTTCTGCCAGTAAACAATTTTTTTTCCTTGTATAAATACACAGATGTGCAGCAGTTGGTTTAACTTTGCACTGTGCCAAAGTTTGGCAGCATGTTGGAAAAGAAAATTTTTAAGTTTTAATCAAAAGGTGCTTTTCCAACAGATGGAAGACAGTTTTGTCCCTGTGATTCAACTCGCTACTGTGTAAGAAATCCAGTCATGTTCTACTGTTGTTCTTTCTTGTGTAGAGCGTAGAAAAACTGGAATTAATAGGAATGGATTTCATTTGGAAGATTGCAATGGAGTCACCAGATGAAGAAATTGCCAATGAAGCTATTCAACTGATAATAAATTACAGCTATATTAATCTAACTCCTAGATTGAAAAAGGTGGGCATGTGTTTGTACGTAAATGTGCTCTGACATTCATAAAGTCTTGATGCTCTGCATGTTCAGCTGTGTCATTTGTTGGGTTCTAGGTAGTTTATCAGTAATTCCCATGATTTTAGCTTAAGTTCTAATTAATTTGTACATTTTATCTTTAGGATTCAGTATCACTGCACAAGAAATTCATTGCAGATTGCTACACACGATTGGAGGTAAAGGACAAATTTTAATTATTCTTGTACCTACATCCCTTTGGTTCTGTATCTTAGAACAATTGTCCATGATAATTCCACTGATAGAAAAAAATTCTTTGCACAAAATTTTTTTGTCCTCTGAGCTTTCCAGGACATCCTGACTGTCCCTGTAAAGCAGCCCTTGCTCTGCTCTGTGTTGCAGGCAGCCAGCTCTGCCCTCGGCGGTCCAACGTTAACACACGCTGTTACAAGAGCTACAAAAATGCTTACAGCAACTGCTATGCCTACAGTGGCAACATCAGTTCAGTCTCCTTACAGGTAGGCCAGCCTCTCAAGGAATAAATATGACAGTAGACATTTGCTCCCAGCTGCTTTCCACAAGATTTTGAGTGCTAATTAAGATTCTCGGTAATTGGTAGTTGTATATTCTGGTGGTTTCTCAATTGAATATTCCAATTGCTATGCAATAGGGGTTCCAGAGATTTTGAAAAACCTGTGTTTAACTAAAAAAAATAATGAAACAATGAAAACCAAAGCCAAATAGCCATAAAAAACCCAAAAAAACCCCAAAACAATGAATCAAAACCAAAAAAACCACCCTGCCTCCAACCCCACAAAAACCAAAACCCACCAACCGAAACCAAACAAAACAAAACAAACCCACAGGTTACTACCAGCCTATTAATCATGTAATATTTCTGGGGCAATGGGGTTTGGTTTTGATTCTTTTTAAATTAGGAGAGAAAAGGATGGGTTTTTAACCTCGAGCCTAACTTAGTCATACCTGAAAATGTGTAACTTAAATATAGGAGCGTAGGGCGGGACCTTTAGAAACATGAAGCTTCCTCTGAAGCTGGCACCACCTCAAGCAGTACAACACAAGCCTCTTGGCCTGTTTTCCTAGTTCATTTCTGCTGAATTAACTCCAAGTTTAAGGAGATACCTTCAAAACCAGACAATTCATGGTAGTTACCCGTGGGCGTTGGAAATTAATCTGCGAGACAAGTTACTCTTGTTTTCAATGTTTATCTTTAGGTCAACTAAACTTGTAATAATTGAGAGACTGCTGCTGTTGGCAGAGCGTTATGTGATAACAATAGAGGTAAGATGTGTAATTTCCTTCTAGGCAAGGCTAAGAACACAACTTTCAATTTTATTAAAAACAGTAAGAGTTATTTTAACATGCAACCCCGGTTACCAACCATCACAGAAATGTCTTTGTTTCCAGGGGTGGTATTTACTGTCATCCTTCTCTTCCCGTAGGACCTTTACTCTGTTCCCCGAACTATTCTACCTCATGGTGCCTCTTTCCATGGACATCTTTTAACCCTTAATGTCACATATGAGTCTACCAAAGATACCTTCACCATAGAGGTAGGTGTGCACAGCTTTATGTGGGCCATGGAGTGTCGGTTATGTAGCCACTCTTGGTGGGTTTTACAAATAGAGTAAGTTGGTTATAAAGACTCCAGTCAACTTGAAAACTCTTCTTGAAAATATTAAAAATATGAATATGGAAGTGCCTGTGGTCCAAATGTATTTTGATCATCATTCCAGGGTGGGAAAAATAAGTTTTTTGCTTACGGTTGGTGTTAGAGCATTTCTCTGCTGTCCTAACCTGACACTCTTATGGACAATACTTTCACCACCCTGTGCAGGAAGACTTTTTGGGAAGATTTTAATTTTTCTTGGCATTTACTGCTCGAGCAGACTTACTGAACCAGTGTTGTTTAATTTCACAGGCTCATAGCAATGAAACTGTAGGAAGCGTCAGGTGGAAGATAGCAAAGATGTTGAATTCACCTGTGGATAACATTCAGATATTTGCCAATGACAGCCTGGTATGTCAACTACAAAGAATTCCCATTCTTTAGGAAATTGAGTCTTTTCCAGAACTAAAGGATAAATATTTTCTTGCAGCTAACAGTAAACAAAGATCAGAAGCTGCTCCACCAGCTGGGCTTCTCTGATGAACAAATCCTTACAGTGAAAACATCGGGAAGTGGGACTCCATCAGGGAGCTCTGCAGATTCCTCAACCAGTTCCAGCAACAGCAGCAGTGTATTTAGTTCATCCTATGCAATGGAACAGGTACAGCACAGCATGGCCTGAAGCCTTCCCTCAGATTTTTCCTGAAGGGGGAACTGTTGGGGGAGAGAGTAGGAGCTCCAGTAAGATCATCCAATCTCCAGTAATCTGGTTTTGCTTTCAAACTGCAATTGAAACAAATCATCTAAATGCACAACCGCCTTGTGCATGCAGGTTGGACTTTATAATCTGTACTCTGTCACCTGTGGTAGCCTGCTTGGTGTTTATTCATCTCTGCAGGGCCTTTTAAACAAACAGGACCCATCTGGTTCAGTTTTGAGACTGTGTATTTGTTGAGGGTAGAGAATTCCACCTTTTCATTACTAATTAAGCTGCAGTATGAAAATAAGCTAAGAAGCATCAACTGGCATGTTCAGATCACTCCTGGTCTGCTTTGTATTTTGCTTGTCATAACAGCTGACTTCAAAAATTGACTGTTAAAAGGGAAATAGAATAATGTAAAAATTTAAACGTTGTCTCAGCCTAGAAAGTAGCTGGGATTTCTGTGGGTCAGGTTGGCATCTGGGCCATTTGCTTCAGTGAAGAGCTCTGTGAGATTTACATGTAACAGAGAAGGGAGAAAAAGACCTTTGTATTTCTGCTTAATTCTCAGGAGAAATCCCTCCCTGGAGTAGTCATGGCTCTCGTGTGTAATGTGTTTGATATGCTTTACCAGCTTGCCAACCTGGAGGAGCCAAGGTAAGCAAATTAAATGGTTACTAAATATTAAAGAATTGCTCACAGTGCCCAGTTTGAATACTCACTCCACTGTGTGCAGGCATCCCCCAGGCCGGTGTGGCTGAGCCCATTTTGTGCAAGTAACTTCTGATTTCTTTTCAGGATAACGCTACGAGTGAGGAAACTCCTGCTCCTGATTCCCACTGACCCAGCTATTCAGGAGGCTCTTGATCAGCTTGATTCCCTGGGAAGGAAGGTATGGATTAAATAATTGATCATGGTGAGCTACACTAAGAGGATTTTACTATCAGGTTTCTTAAATTCCCTGTCAGATTATAATAACAGAGGGTTTGAAACTACTGCAAAATAACGTTCATGTTAAGGCAATGTTCATTATTGGCTTATTTCCAAGCAGCCAGAGGTGAGAGGGTTATTACAGGGGTTATAAGAAATGTATTCCCAATTACAGCAAAACACAGGAATCTCAAAATATTTCTTCTGTGGCTTTTTTCCTCCTAGAAAACACTGCTTTCAGAATCCAGTTCTCAGTCCTCAAAATCCCCATCCTTGTCTTCAAAGCACCAACATCAGCCCAGTGCCAGTTCAATACTAGAAAGTCTTTTCAGATCTTTTGCTCCAGGCATGTCCACCTTCAGAGTGCTCTACAATTTAGAGGTAAGAAAACGAATTTGCTTCTTTCTATGTTTCTGAGCACCAAGATTATATATTTCTAAGTTTTTTGGGCAGGAGTCCACTGTGATGGGGTCGTAATGCAAACATCATGACACCGTCTGCTTTTATGCATGTGATAAATTTTACACAGAATGAAAGGGGCAGAAAGTTCCCCTTCAGAGACTTTACTGAGAAACCAGGCCCAGTGATTTGCAAGGTGGAAGGAGTGTTCTGAAGTAAGTGGAGAGGAGCAAAAAAACATCAAAGTCTTAACTGTTTAGGTGAAATTCCTGCTTGAATCTCCAGAACTGTGAATATGTGATTTTTTAGTGTGTGTAAACTGGCCCTTAAAAATTAATGGGAGCTATTTTAAGTTGAATTGGTTTTGCTTGATTAAATTTGTCAGAAACTTCTGTGCTGGATAAGTCTCCCATTTTCTGTCTATGGAGGAGTATTTTCTACAAACCATTCAGCTGGGAAGAATTTTCACTATCCAAACATGCAGGGCTTTTACCAAGAGGCCTCCGGCCTGTTTTGGCTGCACAGGTAGAGTGGAATACATAGAACTTTTTTACCCCTAAGCACCTCCTAAATGCTTTAGCCAAAATGCTGGATTGTACCTTGTAAAGATTCTTTCCTAGAGTTCAGTGAATGGATTTTAAGGAGTACAGGAGTTCAGCTGGTGTCATTTGTAGCACCCTGTAACCTGCACACTAAAAGCTGGGCAGTGTTGAGTTCTACTTGCAAGTCATACTGTTTCTAAGGTCCCATTACAAATGTGGTTTGAGCAACCTGAGTTTGAAGGACTGATTGCCAACTGCTTCCAGAACATCAGACAAAGTTCTTCTCTTTCCTTCATGGTGTGTGCCAAGATTACTGTAGGAATTTTCTCGTAGTTGCTTCCCTTTAGGTTTCCGCAGTCTAATGTTAGCTCTTCATCTTCCTACACTGTCATCACACTCCTGCCTTAGGATTCCCCTCTTTTCTGTGCAGCTGGAGTGAAAGATACTTGATTATGTCTTTGGAATATGTTGACAAGTTCTACAACTCGAAGCAAATGGTTTAGGGTGTCTCGTTGAACTGACAGATTATATTGCAGTAGGATGGGACAGTTATCTGCTGCTTCTGTGCCAGAGAAAATAGTAATAAAAGCAAGTAAGAAATTGCTTGCTTTTCTGGCAAGGGATGAGAAGTAATAAAGTGGATTAGATGTGTAGATTATATGAGTGGACTTGTTCCTCAGCTCCAGTCAAGCCAATTGGAAGATGGTTTCTGTCAGGAAAAGGAATATGTGCTTTTTTATCCCCTCAGCTGGTGATCTGTTGAAAATATGGGAACCAGTCTGAACTGCTTTCTGAAAAAAATATGCACAGGAAATTTGCAGAACGTATGAAAGAGATGAAAATTGGATGTTGCAGATGTCCAGGGGGTGATAAGATTTCATGCCTGGAACTCTGTAAAACATTCTTCTGACCTGTGAACCTGGAAGAGATGTATTTCATTTGTAGCATTGTTGGCTGTACATGTCAAAGAGACTTTTCAAGAAAGTAAATAAGATCTAGGGGCTTTTCTGGGGTTTGTTTGGTTGATGGTTTTGGGGTTTTTGTGGGAGTTTTGTTGGTTGGTTGGTTTGTTTGGGTCTTGGGGTTTTTTTTATGTGAAATGAAACAGATTATAAACATAAATGAGAACTGACCCACAGAGACCACAGGCTTCCTTCTGGCCGTGTTCCTGAGGGCATTTGCACGCTGAAGTTTAGTGCTGATTTAAAACAGGAGGGAGGGGGGTGATAGAGTGGTGGTGATCATAAGGCCTCTAGAATTACCCGAGCCATCTTTTACAAAGAAACACCAGAATAAAAGCAATACAATTATATTTCAGAAGGTGTGAATCAATAAGTAAGCCATCTGTAGGGTGTTTTATGGGATACTGTCGATTTAAAATCTGGAAGCAAGAATAATTTGGATTCATAAGGAGCAGCAAATGAACCAGAGGATGACATTCCATGTACCTCATCCTTTCCCTTAACCCGTAAACTGCAATGAGCTCAGAATGCCCTTTGGTTCAGAATGAACATCTGTAATAACTGTAGTTGTCCTGAATATTTTCTATGAGATTTCTCTTTACCGACTACAGTTTTGTACAAGTGTATTATTAATTGCTTCATTTGTAGTGGATTTTTTTTTCTGTTACACTTTCAAACTTCAACACATTAAAAACACTGAGAGGTGGTGGTTTACATCTGCTTATTTATTCATTTATTGTAGGTGCTGAGCTCCAAGCTGATGCCAACTGCAGATGATGAAATGGCAAGAAACTGTGCCAAGTCTTTCTGTGAAAACTTCCTCAGAGCAGGAGGTTTGAGGTTAGATTTCAAAACCTTGACTCAATTTATAGCACTTCATTTAGTTAGCAGTTGTGTGTGGTTTCCTATTACCACAGTTTAGCACACTAATACACCTGTCAGCTTCTTTTTCAGAGAAAAAAATCCACCCAAGGCTGTTTTACCACTGTCCAGTAGCTATCATACGTAACAGAGTACATGTTGTTAAACCTCAAAATCAAGTCAGGCACAAGTGAGCTTGTGAAGTGTAGCTTATACTAAAGTTTGGATTATGTTTGGATAGTTTAGTGGCATTTAAGTGTTTCGGTTCAAGTGTGTACATTGCACTCTCCTGTGTAGACATTTTAAGCAGTCAAAGTATAGATCATGCAGTGGGAACCAAATTAAATTTGTAATTGCAGCCTTGAAAATTCAGACCCTTCAGATAAGAGTTGAGGCACGGTGTGAGTGGTTTGGAAGACCTGACAGTACTGATTGTGTGAGATTTATCAAGTGTACTTTGTTCTTAGTAATTCTACCCGTGACACTCCTCTGCCCAAGAGATCCTGAAGCATTTTCCAGAAGGAGTAGAAAGCTTCATCTGTAGATGTAAAAGGAGAAAATGAGGGTATTGGCCTCCAAAGAAGTCAGTTTGGACTGGGACTCAGCTGAGTGAATAGGAGGAAGGAGGGATTGAGATAAATTAATTGCAGCTCTCCTAATGTAAAACATTTCCAAATTGAGTCCGTCTTATTGATTTGTTTTTAAGTTTGGTGGTGAATGTGATGCAGAGAGATTCCATCCCATCAGAGGTAGACTATGAGACAAGACAAGGAGTCTATTCCATCTGCCTGCAACTTGCAAGGTATGTAATTGCTTCTTATTAGAGAAAGTGCTGCTTTCTTGGCTTTTAGCATGCAGCTTTTAGTATTTGAGATTAATTGGTACTTTGAGTTCTGTTTCATTCACTCTGCGAGCCTTCAGATACAAGCCTGATGGTTTTGCTCTGTGGATGTAGGTTCTTGCTGGTTGGCCAGACAATGCCCACCCTGCTGGATGAGGATTTCATCAAGGACGGGGTGGAAGCTCTGTCCTCACGGCCCTTCCGCAATGTGAGCCGGCAGGCGAGCAGGCAGATGTCCATCTGTGGAACTCCTGAGAAGTCCTCCTACCGCCAGCTCTCTGTGTCTGACAGATCCTCCATCAGGGTAGAAGAAATCATCCCAGCTGCAAGAGTTGCCATACAAGTAAGGAAGCGTTCGATGATTTTGATGTAGCGGTGTCATCTCCAGTGACAGCTGGATTTTTAAGCAATCTGTCTTTTATACAGGTTTTTGCCCTGACTCCATGTAAAAGCCTCTGAAAATCTTGACCATCGGTCTCTCTTCCAGTCTTGATCTGAATTTTAACATTCTCATAAATTGTTTTGGCACTACAAAGGGAAGCGGTACCCCAAAAGTGCTTACAAGAAATAGATGTATACAGAAGTCTTACTTGTGATTTATCTTCAGTCATGCTTAACTCTCAAGATCTTATTCTTGTTAATTTTCTGTGAATTGAAAGGAGAAGGTTCCTGCTTGAACTTGTGGCTTTATAGTCCGTGATACTTTGAATTAGAAAGAATTGGACGAGTTCTTTTTTTCAAATACCTCATTAAAAATTAAATTTGCTTGATGGTACTGTGAAGAAAAAGGAAACTTTTATTTACAATACCTTAAGAAAATGTTACTGGAAAAACCCATTTGAAAGCTAAGTCCAGTTGAAAGAAACTTCACTGTTAATGTGACAAGTATGCTGTGTTAGGTTGTTGGGCAGTGCTTCCCAAATGGATTGAACGATTGAAATCAGCATGCCTGACTCCAGATAGGTGAAAAGGGTGTCTACCCTTGTAAAGAATTAAACAATTAATTACTTCTCCTACAGTAGCAATACTAATCTCTCATTGGGAACAAAAAGACTCTTGAATCCTTGAATCTGTGTAGAGAAGAGAGAGGAAAAAAAATGTGAATGTCAATTTTACATGATCCAGAAGATAAATTCCTCTTATCCCTGTGATTACCAAAGATTGTTGAATGCCACAGAAGTAACTGCTGTTTCTTGTTCCTCCAGACCATGGAGGTGAACGATTTCACCTCCACAGTGGCTTGTTTCATGCGCCTCTCGTGGGCTGCTGCTGCAGGGCGCCTGGACCTCGTGGGAAGTAGTCAGCCCATCAAAGAGAGCAACACTCTCTTCCCTGCTGGGATTAGAAACAGACTTAGCAGCTCAGGTGGGTTAACTGTGTCCCTAAACCAATCTAAAACCAAGATTTGGTTTAATCTTAATTGAACGCTTTAGGAGCTTGAAGCTGAATTAATTGGATGTTTATCTTCTTGGGGCTCTTCCAGTTTGGGACATTTATACAATTAAATTACAAAAAATCCGAGCAAATTTATGTACATTCATCTGGCATTCAGAGAAGTTTTTAAATTACAGAGAACCGACCAACAGCTGAAAACATCTGAAAAAAAATTAATGAATTACAACAATTGTTTGTTTGTTTTTTTTAAATGCAGGAAGTAACTGCAGTTCAGGAAGCGAAGGGGAGCCCACGGCGCTGCACGCTGGGATCTGTGTCAGGCAGCAGTCTGTGTCCACCAAAGATGCTCTCATTGCTGGGGAAGCCTTGTCTCTCTTAGTAACCTGCCTTCAGCTGCGTAGTCAGCAGCTAGGTATGGAAAAGAATCGGATTATTCACTATTTGGAGTATAAGCCAGGTGGGAGGAGGCTTTTGGATATGGTCAAGTTAAAAAAAAATAATGAGAAACTTGTAGCTTTGTTAGCTGAGACAGCTCGAGCTAAAAACACGATATTTCATTAAAAATTACAGGGATTTTTTTTTCCCAGGACTGAAATAAGGCAGGTAGTGCTGTGCCTTAGTGAAATGTTTTGGGAAAGCTGACTTACTGCCAGAATATAAATATTTGCACTGCCTCTGAAGTATGTAATTCTGTGAGTGCTGCTGTTTGCATTGCTCGTGTTTAGTGCTTGAGTCTTTGTGTACAGGAAGTGTAAACAGTGGTGGTGCAGGAAGGCAAGGAAAATGCTGTTATATTGTGGTGGCAGCCTCTGGTGAGGGAAGGAGACCAGGAAATACTTTACTGCTTTTCTGTATTGATGTCCTCTAGGTCCTTTGGTATTTTACTGCAAGACTGTAACTGACTTATTTTAAAATATTATTTTTAATAAGATAGCCTGGTACCTTTCTGTTCCAGGATCTTTTTACAATTTGCCTTGTGTTGCTGATTTCATCATTGATATTCTGCTTGGATCACCAAGTGCTGAGGTGAGGATCTTCCTCTGAAAACTTTCTAAATGTTCCTTCTGAAATGTGTATGTTTTGATAGTTTCATATGGTCTGAACATAAAATTGTTTATTGCAAGTGTTCCCACAGTTTAATATTTGAATAAATAACCTCTGTAATTGTTAGTAATTCCAGTATCTGGTGATGGGTTGATAGAAAATGCTGTAGTATTACATTTTCTAGGCTTGTTCATCCATGAGATGCACAGGACCGTGCTGTGACTAGTCTAGAGAAAATAGTCTCATTTTGGTGACACAAATTCTGTAAAACTAGTACTTCAGGGAAAGTTTCAAGTAACTTTGATTTGGGTAAAATGTAATAGATTCTTCTGAACTTTTGAAAATTTATTCCGAGTGTCGGAACCCTCCTAAAATTCATTCTTTCTGATTTAAGATTACCCTGGAAATTCTAAAATCTAGAGATTTTTATGCCTGCTTCATTTCATTATGTGTCATTTATTTTACGTGAAGTTATGGCATCTTTCCCCTTGATTTGAATTTATAATTTGTGTTTATCAGAGGTTTTCCACTCAGGGATGAACGGGGTTTGTTAAATTTCTAGAAACCCTGGCTGGTGGGCGCAGAGCTGATAGCCTGGTTTGCACCATTCCGGTGTCCATTTTTTCTGTTAGCTTCCTAACATAACAGAAGTGTGGGGATTTTTTTTCAACCTTTGAGTAACTGCTGGTGTGTGACAATGACACTGTTTCAGATTCGTCGCGTTGCCTGCGACCAGTTGTACACCCTTAGCCAGACAGACACGTCAGCTCACCCAGATGTACAAAAGCCAAACCAGTTCCTCCTGAGCGTTGTTCTCGGTGCCCAGCTGCCTCTTTGGTCACCAACCAGCATCATGAGAGGAATCAACCAGAGGTAAGTCAGATGTGTGTTTATCGAGGAAGCAAATCTGACACGTTTTGAAATTGAGCAGCACTGTGGAAGCTCTGAGGAAAAAGGGATTAGCACTTTCCAAGTGTTGGAAGTAGACATTCTGCAATTTCTAGAGAAGTAACGGGGAAGTTAAGGCATATTGTTGTTTCATTGTCAAGTGATAACTAATTAGAATTGCTATGAGACAGGGAAGAAATCAAGATTAGATGTGATTCCTAACATTCAGAAGCAGCTGTTGGAAAGGAATTTTTTTAGAACTGCAGCATGCAGAAGCACACCTAGATGGTTTTGCTGCTTTGGGTTAGATGGACAGAGCACACAGACTTCAAAGACAACTGCTTAGAGAAAATTTTATGATTTTAAGTACACCTTTCTTCTATTTGTATCTGTTTCAGACTTTTGTCCCAGTGTACAGAATATTTTGACCTGAGATGTCAGTTACTGGATGACCTGACGTGTAAGTATGTGCAGACATCTGATTCAGTCATTCTGATGGCAGCTTCCAAGCTCGTCTTCCTTCTGTAGAAAAGATGTAGAATTGCCTTCACAGAGGATTTACTACCCCTTGAACTCAGAGTGCCCTGCCAGTGTGCTGACTGTCCTGTGCTAGTGCCTGGCATGGTCTGTTCTTGGCACTGGGGAGCTGCAAGGCAGCTCATTCCTTCTGGAAAGTGAACCGAGTTCTTTGGTGGAAGGGATTTACTCGGGGGCAAAAACCATTACCAAACTGTTTGAAATTCTTTGTATTTATGTTCTACATTTCCAAAGCTGCTAATTTTTTCTGAGTTCTTTTTTTTTTTTTTTTCCTTGCAGCCTCAGAAATGGAGCAGCTGAAGATAAGCCCAGCTGCCATGCTGGAAGATGAGATCACCTGGCTCGACAATTTCGAGCCCAACCGTACGGCCGAGTGCGAGACGAGTGAGGCTGATAACATCCTGTTAGCAGGACACCTGAGGCTCATCAAGACTCTCCTTTCACTTTGTGGGGCAGAGAAGGAAATGGTTGGTGAGTATTCCTCTTTAAATTGACTAGACCAGTGTGAATTCTGCATTAACACATGACGAGACAGCACATGTGAAGACATCAGGAGAAGTGATACAGAGCTATAAGGACTGATTTTGGTGGCACCTTTGACATTTGAAAACATTTGTTGATGTGGTGCTATGATGTTGTTGTTATGGAACACCTTTTGGCATTTGCAGTGATCACGTAAGTATTTAACAGTAGGTGTGGGTTGCTGTGTTTCAGGTTCATCTCTGATTAAGCCATTGTTGGATGATTTCCTCTTCCGAGCATCCAGGATTATTCTGAACAGCCATTCCCCAGCAGGCAGCGCTGCAATCAGTCAGCAAGACTTCCATCCAAAGTAAAAATTCTTCTTTTGTGTTGAGTTTTGTCTTGGATCTCGTGAATGCAAATGTCACTATTAAATCCTACAGACAGCAGGATTTAATACCAATGGTGGAGCATTTCTCCAGTTTTCTACACTTCCTACATAAATGCCCAAATAGCATTTTATAAGTTTTTGTGTGACCCAATATCCTTGCATTTCTGTACTTCAAAGTCTGTGCTTTGTTAGATCAATGATGAACTTCAGGCACAACTGAATGCTGATTTCATGAGTCCAGAGAATATTCCTTTAGCTCGTTACTGCTTGGGAAGTTGGCTAAATTGGAACATGAGCAGGAAATTAACTTCCCAAGCTCCTTGTAAAAGAGAATCTCAAAAGTTCCACTCCTTTCTTTTTCCCTTCTCCCTACCCATTTTGTAAAAAACCTAACAGCAAGCAAGTCTCCTTGCACCTGAGAAAGCTGATACAGCCCAGAATAGATCAATGGGAGAAAAAAGAGTGGGCTTTCTCCTTCCTGTCACAGCTGTTATGGCCATACAATACCTGAAGGGGTGGGTGTAAATCAGCTCATGTGGAGTTCTGAGCTAATGCAGCTGCATTGTTTGTGTTGCACTGAGTAGTTGGTGTTAGATCAGGCATATCCTCACTGCCTTTCCACAAACCCAAAAGAAGGTTCCAGTGGAGCATTTAAAACCCTGAAATGAGTGGGGCTTCATATACCTTAGTGCTTTGCTCCATTGCACTTCATCCCAAGCAGGCTCTTTCGTTTGCTTAAAGTAAATAAAGCCTTTTCTTTGGCCTTCAGAAGAAAAGGCTGCTGTGTTGAATGGTCACTGAAAAGAGCTGAGTTGAGAATGTTTGGTACTGGTCTACAGTGTTGCATGATAGAGAGTATCTGTCTGTTTGTCCTCAGAAATGCAACCAATTCTGTGTCTTCTTTTAGAACACCTCCTTTTCCTTGCTACTGAATGTTAGCAAGTGTATCCATGTCAGCAAAGGAGGCTTGTTTAAAGGAATATTCCTCTTGCCACTCTTCTCATTGGATTCTTCCCCATTCTCCTACCCCAAGAAGGGAAAAAAAAAGAACAGCACTCTGCAGTCCCTCTGGAGTGTTTTATCACTTAAAGCGTTCTTTAGAACATTAATTGTTGCTTGTTCTGAGTAATACAGCTTTCTGGAATTAGAACTAATTGAGTCATCTAGCCAGGAGATCTCAGATGTGGTTTTCTTTGCAGGTGCAGTACAGCAGACAGCAGATTAGCTGCTTATGAAGTGCTGGTAATGCTGGCTGATAGCTCACCCTCCAATCTCCAGCTTATTACAAAGGAGCTGCTTTCTATGCACCACCAGTGTGACCCTGCACTCACCAAGGAGTTTGATGTAAGCAAGAAGTCTTTTTTTTACTTGTGTTAGCATGGTTTGGGGTGCTGTGCATGGTTTACTTTACTGCTTCGTTCAAGAGATTTCCATGGTCTTCAATTTAAAACGACACAAAGCAGATAAGGGTAAATGCAGATCCATTTGATCTTCCTCAGAAGCAGATACTCCAGTGTGTCTTTGTCTGTCATTATCTGAGTAAGAAAGAAGTATTTCCTAAATATCACAATTTTTTTTATTGTTACATTTTAGGCCATTTTCAACAGTGTTGTGCAATGTGTTAGATATTTAAATGACCACATACAGTGGTCTTGCAGTTTTCCAGAATTTAAATTCCTGGTTCTCCATTAAATTGTTCTTAACAGCTCATAGACGAGGGGGAGTGGTTTTAAACTGAAAGAGAGTAGGTTTAGGTTACATATTAGGAAGAAACTCTTCCCTGTGAGGATGGTGAGACCCTGGCACAGGTTGCCCAGAGAAGCTGTGGCTGGCCCATCCCTGGAAGTGTCCAAGGCTAGGTTGGATGGCACTTGAAACAACCTGGGATAGTGGAAGGTGTCCCTGTCCATGGCGGGGGGGGGACTGGATTAAGGTCCCTCACAACCCAAACCATTCTGTAATTCTACAATATAAAGATGGTTATAAAAGCTATAGAATGTTGTTGGAGTCTCATGTTTTTAATAAGTTACTGGGACAAAAAAATGTATTTGTCATTCCAGTATCTTCCACCAGTGGACAGTCGCTCCATTTCTGGATTTGTGGGACTGAAGAATGGTGGTGCTACTTGTTACATGAATGCTGTTTTCCAGCAGCTGTATATGCAGCCTGGTCTCCCAGAGGTAATTAGTTCAGCATCCAATAAAGTCCTCTTTTTGGACTACTTCATCCTAGCACCATTTGTAAATAAGTTGTAAAAAAAAAAGTCAACTCCGAATGTATAAATATGCACAATAAATATATGAATTTTAAGTTGTCTACCCCAAGAAGGGAACAGTTTGTGGTAATAATTTTACCAAGAACCAAGAATTTAATAAGGTTATTTGTTTCCTTCCAGGCCTTGCTATCCATTGATGATGATACAGACAATCCTGATGACAATGTGTTCTATCAAGTTCAATCTCTTTTTGGTCATTTGATGGAAAGCAAGCTACAGTATTATGTACCTGAGAACTTTTGGAAGGTATTGCATCTTTTTGTTTAGAATCTATAGCTTTTCTACTTAAAAAGTAATCATTTATTCAGCCTTTTCTCATTGCAGAATTTATAGAGATAAAGTAAGTTCTAATTCAAAAAATAAAAAAATATGTTAAAATAACAAATTTGTATTAAAAATTACTTTTCCTAGTGATATAGGTATGAAACAACCGTGTTTTAACATATATTTATACTTTGTATAGATTTTCAAGATGTGGAATAAGGAACTTTATGTTAGAGAGCAACAGGATGCTTATGAGTTCTTCACCAGTCTTATAGATCAAATGGATGAGTACCTCAAGGTAAAAACCTCAGCAATTCCTTTTCTGGTTCATATGCATATCCTTCGTACCTTTTTTCTCTTTTTGCTTTGATCTTTAGAAAAGAAGGCAGAGAGCCATTTGGCTTCTTTTATAAACTGCACAGTGTTCAGAAGTTTAAAATTCCTACTGATTTCTTGGTCTTCCATCCTGCAATATATCCGACTGATGTCTAACTTTACATCTCCAACAGAAAATAGGAAGAGACCAAATATTTAAGAATACTTTTCAAGGAATCTTCTCTGATCAGAAGATCTGCAAGGACTGTCCTCACAGGTAATGTTGCATTTAGGGCATCGGTTACCAAGTTATGTGCTCCCAGAACTATTAATGTGTAGGTCAAAGTAGTACTGGAAAGTAGACAAATGCCCCTGTGAGCATCACAGCTGTGATAGCTGTGGGGAAAATGGAATATTCTTCCCTAAGCACATTCTTGTTGCTGCAAGCTGGGTAAGTTCTACTCTGTTCTTCTTCCGAATTTAGGTATGAGCGTGAGGAAGCCTTCATGGCTCTCAACCTTGGGGTGACTTCATGTCAAAGCCTGGAAATATCACTGGATCAGTTTGTTAGAGGAGAGGTTCTGGAAGGAAGCAATGCCTACTACTGTGAAAAGTGCAAAGAAAAGGTATTGATTCTTAATTTTTGTGAAAGAAGATTCCTGTGCAGTTTGATGTTTTCTAAGCATAACATGGTCATGGAAGCCATTAGATGCTGCTTACTCTTGCTACATTGAAGATAAAAGGTTCAGTGCCTGTACCTTGTAACTTTACTGTTGTAAACGAAACATTTAGAGGGATGGCAGGATGATAAAGCATTGTGTGACATACTGAGATGTATCCCAGTCATCCCATGGACACCCTGCTTCCCGTGGCTGGGTTTTCATTGGGAATCTCTGGAAGGATGCTGCAGATTGCCTGGGGTTTCAGACAGAGGTGATATTCTTGTTTCTTTTTAAGAGAACTACAGTGAAGCGCACCTGCATTAAGGTCTTACCAAGCCTGCTGGTGATTCACCTGATGAGATTTGGCTTTGACTGGGAGAGCGGACGTTCTATTAAATACGATGAACAAATAAGAGTAAGAAAACTTTTCTTTATGGTACCTTTCCCAACTACTTTGTGTAGTGGACTCTCGTTCTTCCTATTCATTTTTCCTTCTTTTTCCCGCATTTTGATCCCAAGATTTTAAGTGCGTGATACACTTACAACGTGGTAGTGCTACAGAAAATAAGTGGTTGTTCTTAGAGCTTTCCTTGTTTGCAACATTCTCGGGGTCCTTTCAGAAAGCAAGACAAAAAGTTCCTTAAAGAGAGTTGATTATTTAACTTCTGTGTAGTAAGCATAAGAAATGAAGTTCCATGTTTTCCTTTGGTGTTCCCAATGTGGGAAGCATTAATACCATCCTCATAAAATTACAGGCAGCACATACACACTGCAATGTCTCGATTAATCCGAAATATCTCTTCAAACAGTTTCCCTGGATGCTGAACATGGAACCTTACACTGTGTCGGGGATGGCTCGTCAGGACTCATCCTCGGAAGTGGGGGAAAACGGCAGGAACACAGACCAGGGAGGAGGAGGCTCCCCGAGGAAGAAAGTTGCTCCTACAGAAAACTACGAGCTCGTTGGTGTGATTGTCCACAGCGGCCAGGCACACGCAGGGCACTACTACTCCTTCATCAAGGACAGGAGGTAATGGGCAAGAACGTTCATGCAGGAGGTTTGAGAGCTGTCTAAAGACTTCTTGTTGTGGAAAGATGCATGGAGCCATCCAGAGCTCTACTGGAACCACTCTTCCCTTTCTCAACTTATCATCAGGCAATGACACAATAACGTGGGACATTGTAGTACAAAATTCTCATTAATTCTTATGCACCTTGTGTTGCAGTTTGAGGGCTTCCTGTGACACTGAGTTGCAGGCGATGTGTTTCTCATAGTTTTAATCAAGGTTATTTTTTTTAAATGCAACGTTGACATCAATTGAACTAAGCTTTTTTCTTCCTGTCAAAACAAATGTGAGTTCAGGCTTGTCACTTCTAGGATATTCTGGGTGGTTTGTTTTTTTTTACCGAGACAATCAAGTAACTTTGTTTCTGTTGTGTTTCTGTTCTGTTTTGATCACAGAGGATGTGGAAAAGGAAAGTGGTATAAATTTAATGACACCGTTGTTGAAGAATTTGATTTGACCGATGAAACCTTGGAATATGAATGTTTTGGTGGAGAGTATAGACCTAAAGTCTACGATCAATGTAAGCAGAGGAAGTACAGACTGATTTACAGTAGCTTCATATTTCATACTGATTTCAGTAGCAGTAGAGCTTAGTCCATTATAGGTACTTTGAGTTACTTGGGCTCATAATCCTTCTGAAGCATTTTTTCCCTAAAGCCTTCCCTTTACTGAAGGAGATTAGGTGTATGACCTAATATGAATCGAGCCATATGCACTTATCCAGCACTTTGCAGACTTAAGAGCAGAGACTGCAAAGCAAAATAGCACCTTGTTAAAATAGCTCAAAACAAACCCCAACCAAACACAAACCAGCCCTTATTTTAGGCTCGTGAGAATGACTGCACAGAACACGGTGTGGCATCATATTGTTGAACTTTTCAATGCTTTAAGGAATTTATTCCAAGTGCATTTCCAGCATTCGCCCGTTTCATAATTCAGACAGTTGTAATCACTGACACAGGTTGATGTTTTGATCTGACAAATTTATACTGCTGCGGTTCACATTACTTAGACCCCCAGTTTTGCTTCCACGTGGGAATGGGAAAAGTACTAAACCTCCAAGGGCTTTCATGGGCTGCCTTTTTCCCCACAGCAAATCCCTACCCCGACGTGCGCCGGCGCTACTGGAATGCCTACATGCTGTTCTACCAGAGAGTGTCCGACCAGAACTCTCCTGTCCTACCAAAGAAAAGCCGAGTGAGTGTCGTGCGTCAGGAAGCTGAGGACCTCTCCTTGTAAGTCCCTCTTGTAGCCATAAAGGTTTCTCTCATGCTGATATCTAGGCCTCTCCCCACAACTAAGAATTGAGTAGTTCCTGTCCAGCAAAGCAATATATTGATCCTTCTGTTGTTTTGGGTTGGTTTTTAGGCTGCTTGTTTACTACTACTCTTGCAGTAAGTTCAAGCTGACTGACAGCCTCAAGAAATATCCAGGCTGTCGTCAAATTTGCCTTAACATCGCTCTGGCTGCACTGGTATTTTATACCTAAACTGTAGATTTGTTGTAGGATTTCATTATTCACCTTCAGCTTGTTTCTATTTCAGATCTGCTCCTTCTTCACCAGAAATTTCACCCCAGTCATCCCCTCGACCCCACAGGCCCAACAGTGACCGTCTCTCCATCTTGACTAAGCTGGTTCGAAAAGGAGAAAAAAAGGGACTTTTCGTGGAGAAAATGCCTGTGCGGATATATCAGGTAGGGAGCACCCTGAAAGTGGCAACTAAATTCTGCTCATGTAAGATCTGAGCACACAGTGAGAGAAACGCAGGAACTTTTAAAGGCTACCTTGCAGTGATTCCCTTGTAGCAAAACTAGAAAGCAATTCTGGGTTCTGACACAAAGTTCCTAACGAGCTATTTAGCGATACATTATCGTGAGTTTCGCTGTACCTTGTCACAAAATTCGCCCATCAGTTCTTTGCTTTGAAGAAGCTGCAGGCAGATGAATCAAACATGAGATCTGGCAGCAGTCAGCGTGCAGGCAGGGAGAGACAACAGCAGAGAAGGTGCTTCATTTTGGAGCACACTTGAGGAGTAATGGAGATGATGGCAAATTACAGTCATCCTCGAGTTCTTGAGTTCACAAGAATGTAGAAGGAGGAGGAGCAGTGAAGAGAGCCTGCATCACACACACACAGGGAGAATAAACTCTGCAGGCTGTGTCTGGCCCTCCACATGGGCTGTTTCAGGGCATTAACAGTGACTTTGGGCATTCTTGTATCTGGGATTGTATTATTACAATGAACAGAACTTGGCTCACATTTACTGAGAGTCTTTCAGCAAAATCTCATTTGAAAAAAGAAGGGCTTGGCATTTAAATACCTTATTGTGGCTGCAGCTTGTAATTACACCATCTAAATTTGTTAGGCAAGCCTTTCTGGTTTGAGGCATGTTCTCTTGGCTTTTTTATTAAAAACAAGCAAAAAATAGAATAGAATTTATCTGCAATTTCTTCCTTTTCTCCCATAATGGCCAAATGATTTTAAGTCCCTCGTCTGTTGTTTTGTAATATCTTTGAAAGAAAATCACTGGTTTTGTACCAAATCTTCTAAGTCTCCTGTATGTATTTCCCCCTCTGCTGAAGTAGTGCTTCAGAAGGAAACAGAGTAAGTTTGACACTGATTTTTAAACACCACACATTTACATAAAAGATGAAGTTTTAGTTAGAGAAGTGTGTTTTGACAACATTTTTAACTTTTTTGCCTTCTTTTACTTTTATAGATGGTGAGAGATGAAAACTTGAAATTTATGAAGAACAGAGATGTATACAGTAGTGACTACTTCAGTTTTGTTCTGTCATTAGCTTCCCTGAATGCTGTAAGTACCTGGGTTTTAATCTTAGAGTGTTCAAAGTATGTTGGGTAAAAGGGCCACAGAAGCGATTTGGGTCAAACCAGGAAAATTGGAAGAGAAGAGTTGACATGATTTTGCTTTTCCAGACAAGCAATTCCTTGTCTCCAGTAATTTTTGATGCTGATGATAACATCTGTGTCAAAGCAAACTCCAGCCTCCTCTTCTAGTACTGGGAGAAACATCATTTTGCCCCAGTAAAATTTATCTATTAAACCATAACTTTTGTAATGATGCAACCTGAGCTCTAGAGGGACAGAAATCCCTCTCCGTGTGGAAGGTTCAGAAGTTGGTGTTAATTACCTCAAAGTTGATAGAGTTTAACTGGAAATAGTTTCTTAATTAAGTTTTTCTAAATGGAGTCATAAACAAACAGCATTTATTAAGTTTTTGAAATCCACAGATCTAGTTGGCCTCAGAGCAAGTTTGCTCCTGTTTTAGCACATTTATTAAGTAGCACAGTCAGCACTGGAGACTGACTTAGCACAGAAAAATGCTGTGGTTTGTTTTTTCCAAGTGAAGCAAATAACTTGAACATGTTGATGTGTTTAAGAGGCAGCATGTGTGCTGCAGGAATCCTTCTGCTCTGGACTAAATTTGATATTTCTTTCAGACTAAGGTAAAGCATCCCTATTATCCCTGCATGGCAAAGGTGAGCTTACAGCTGGCAGTCCAATTCCTCTTCCAAACCTATCTCCGAACCAAGAAGAAACTCAGGTAAGGCAAATGAGAAACATGGTTTCGTTTTTGAAGGTGTTTTTTCTCCTCCTGGATTACTGACAGCTCTCCCTGCTTTGTTGAAGGGCTGATACAGAAGAATGGATTGCCACTATTGATGCACTGCTCTCCAAAAGCATCGATGCTTGTCAGTGGTTGGTCGAGTATTTCGTTGGGCCAGAGGGCCGGGAGCTTGTAAAGTAAGTCCTGGTAATTCTGTCTGAGGTGTTTTGTGTCTCATGTATGGATAGAGCTCCTTCATAACATCATCTGGCCTATAGTAATGTATTCCCAAAGAATTGACTGTGCACATTCTTTAAACAGAGCTTTAGCTAAAACTCTGAGTGCTTATTTCTAATATTTCCTCTGTGCAGCTTTCTGAGTAGTTCTGAAAATCAAATTAGGTGATGTGGTGTACGTGGAGGAGGATGCAGGTGTTGAGTTCAGTGGAGTGGCTTGGAATGTGTTTAGGTTTGTGTAGTCAGTCCTGGAGGTGGTGGGAAGAGAGCATGGTGAAAGTGCTTGGGGTAAGTTGAATTCTTACCTGACAAAGATCACAGATAAACTGGAAAGACTTTTTTTCTTGCCAAGCTAAGGATCAGCTAATAGGTGTTTTGAAAACAAATTATTGGAGATCTGACATGCTGAAAGGAGTGTGTCGGTGTACAGGAAATGTTCTCTTTTAATTTGCACTGAAAAACAGGATCCTATCAGAGCTTTTAGAGCTTTTTTGTTACTTGGATTATTAAATATATAAATAGGGGTATTATAAGCCTCTCTAGTGTCAAGCAGGAGTGCATGAATGTAAGTTAAAGTTTACCCACAAAAGTACAGTACAAAATGTACCCTGACTATTAAAATAATAAATACTAAACACCACATTTAATCACAGCAGCTGTGTGTACACGTTGATTCCAGTTCTCTTTGCAGCTTCACCTTTTCTCTTCCAGGACTTTCCTGCTGGAATGCAGCGTGAGGGAGGTGCGAGTTGCTGTGGCCACTATCCTTGAAAAAACCCTCGACAGTGCCTTGCTTTATCAGGAGAAGGTCAGTGAGTGTCACCTCCTCTCCAAACGTCCCTTGCTTGGCTCTCCCTGGTGGCTCTTGCTCTGTTTGTAGGCAGAGCTGTGTGAGCTGATCCTGGTTGTTGCTCTTCATTTTTGGAACAGATTAATGCTCATCACTTCCTGCCCAGGAGGTCTTTGAAACACTTTGGGTTTTAAAGCAGTAGACAGCGTTTTACATTCAAAATCTCTTTTTTCCACAGTTAAAAACTCTACATCAGTTACTGGAGGTGCTACTTGCTCTACTGGATAAAGATGTACCTGAAAACTGTAAAAACTGTGCTCAGTACTTTTTGCTGTTCAATAACTTTGTACAGAAGGTAAGAAACCATTATTTCCTCGTGGCTATTTAAATTTTAAAGGACAGTAATAAAGCAGCTAGTGATCCTTATTCATGCAAGGGTTAGCAGCACAGTGAAACTCTTTCAGAACTTTTATTAAGAGTAATCAGGGTTGTTCTGTTTTGTTTTTTTCAGTAAATGGCTTTGAATCATGGATTAGGATAAAATCAAACAAAAATATACCAGCAAACTACACCAATGGAAACTATCATTTCCAGAATCTGAATTTTGGTTTTCTATTTTGAGGGGGTGTATAGGGCTGTTCTCTTAAAAAAATTATATATATGTATATATTTTTAAAAATCCAGCATTCAGGATTTTTGTCCCATAGGGAGCAGGATAACTGAACTATTTCTATTTCTCTATTCTTTTTGCCTGTTTTTTTGTTTCTTTTAAGACATTTATTGTGCATTTGCTGATCCTGGTCTGATTTATGTAATGTGCTGTGCAGAATGAGACAGCTCTTTAGCAGTTTATCTTATTGGGTTGTGATTTTATGGGGGTTTTGGTGTGGAAAATGCAGGGTTTAGCCTGTGCATTTTACTTTTGAGCACTGACTCTTCACCTGCACGGGAAGGTAACTTGTTGTTTTTGTCTCCACAGCAGGGAATAAGGGCTAGCAGTCTTCTCCTCAGACACTCTGCCCTGAGGCACATGGTCAACTTTCTCCTCGGCCCCAACCGGCAGAGCAATCAGGTACAGTTGTGTTGTGCTGTGCTTAGTCCATCCCCACGTTTTTTACTCCTTTAAATTATGAATAAATACTTTTCATGTGGTAGAATAGAAAAATCCTTTGCTTTTTCTGTAAGCCTCATGCAAGTGTGAGCCCATTGATGTGTAGTTAGCATGGAAATAACTATTTTGGCAGAAGTGAGCATGATGTTTTTGATAATAACAAAATTTTTACCCACTCGAAAGTGTTAGACCATGGTGGTGGACCGTAAGAACATTATTTTGGCTTAACAAAGTTGATTAAATAAACCAAAGTTAATTAAATCTCTCTTTGGCTCAAGCAGAATCGCAGGTGGAGTTCAGCGCAGGCACGGGAGTTTGGATATCTTCACAACACTGTAGCACTACTTGTCTTGCACTCTGACGTCTCCTCACAAAGAAATGTTGGTAAGAATTGTGGTCTTGTCTTTTGAGGACTTGGCATTTCAGTTACATTGACTGGGAGAAACTTCCTATCAGTGAGGAAAATACAGTAACTTTGAATTTAAGGGAGTAATGGTTAGTAGGTGTTTGATGACTTCTGATTTTGCTGTAAATGTATTGAGAGGCAAACAGTGTTTGGAGGGGGCTGGAAATCTTGATACTAACATGTGCCTTCTGCCCTTCCCTGTGTGTCTAAAAGGTCTTTCCTCATGTGAGTGAATCGAGCTGTGTCGTTGGATGAACAGACTCACAGCTTCACAGGCTGTATTTTGCATGTGCTGCCTTTTGCTAATCTAAAAGGGAGAATTTAGACTAAGCTGCTGAATAACAAACAATTAAACACTCTACTAGTTACTTCTTACAAGAGGCAGAAATATCCAAATAAAGATAATAAAGGAATAAGTTAAAATCTTCAGTTTCCCGAAGGAGGAATTTGAAGTTGTCTTTTAAAAGAATAACTTAATTTCTGTCTAGGGTTGAAAGCGGTCAAAAATGAGAACGTAACAGGAGAATTATAAACATTCTGGATATGATGAATGTACAAAAGTGATTGGGAGTAAAACTAAAGCTCAAAATGCTGATAGTCTGTGGACATTTTGCTTTGACCTTCCTGCAGTTCTTTTGTCTGCTGTCACTGAAGTAAGCAACACTTCAGCGTGCAGGAGATGTTACTTGGAGTGGTAGCACACCACTATAAACTAGTTGAGATGAGTGTCATGAGGGATTTCGTGGTGCCAAATGAGCAGCAGGGTCTTCAAGGTGTGTTAGAACAAACTAATCTATGAGTGGATTGTTTTTGTATTTGCTATTATAGCTCCTGGTCTCTTTAAGCAGCATCCGCCTCTCAGCATCACCACTTCAGGGCCACTTCTGGCACTCCATGAAGAAGTGGAAGCCTTGTTATTCCTGTCTGAGGGAAAACCCTACTTAATGGAGGTACATCTTCTAAATTCTGCCCTGCTTGAACCTAAAAGCTGGTCTGATGTATTCCTTTGACATATCCTTACGTGAAAAATACTGAATATTCAGAAGCAGGCAGCAGGGGGGGGGGTATGTGGTTATTTTGAGCCTAAACAAGAAGGCACCTTTAGTTTCTTGACCTCTTCATATTCTAGTATATCCCTAAGCTTTGGGGTCTGGTTTTATGCACAGAGTCTGGTTTTATGCACAGTTTGCAAAGGCCTGTGCAGCCTTTTACCATGTCAAATGCAGGTGCTAACTTGAGTTGCTCTGATTTAATGGATCATGCTTGACCCACCCCATTGGAGGTGGGCAGCAGGAGCTGAAGGAGCGCTGTGAGAGCAAGGGTTCAGCCTCCTGGGCCATGCAGGCACGGGGGAAAAGAGCTGCACCCTTCCTGGGAAGGACAAACACTGTGTTACAGTGTTATTTCCTCAAAGACAGCCGTGTGAAGGGTGTGCTCTGCCCGCAGGTGATGCACGCGCTGCGGGAGCTCACGGGGTCGCTGTCGGTGCTCATCGAGATGGTGGTGTACTGCTGCTTCTGCAACGAGCACTTCTCCTTCACTGTGCTGCACTTCATCAAGGTACACACAAAACCAGGACGAGCCTTTCCCATAAGTGCTTCTCACAGGCTCTGGTCATCCTGTGTCTCGTGCGTTATAACAGCACTGCAGAACGAGCAGTACAGTTTGTTGGATCTGGGGGGGTGTTGGGGTTTAGGTTTTCTTAGGCCTTTACTGTTTAAATTAACAAGTTTTCAAAAATCTGTAAAGCTGTCTTGAAATTCTTTGCTTCATCAGTGTGTTTTGCTATCTAAGTAACTTACTTTCTTACATGCAGACTCAACTGGAAACTGCTCCGCCTCATGAACTGAAAAACATATTCCAGTTACTCCATGAGATCCTGGTAGGTGAAGGATAAAGACTTGTACAGGATAGATTTTGTATTGATGTGTAACCAAAAATGTCAGGACTGCATTGGTAATTTCAGCAGCCACACACTTGAATCCTTCAGTATGAAGTTTTATTACTTCCTAAATTTCTGTCTTGATAATCCAGTGCCACATGAAACTTCACAGTCTTGTTTTGCATGTTGGGGTGGTTAAAACCATTCCATAGAATAGATACAGCATCACACACAACTTACCTAAGTTGATATTTTTCTTTCCTACCAGGTTATTGAAGACCCATTACAAGTAGAGCGCATCAAATTTGCCTTTGAAACTGAAAATGGATTAATAGGCAAGTAAGCCAGTGGATGAAC
Source organism: Mohoua ochrocephala (assembly GCA_013398855.1). Taxonomy (NCBI): domain Eukaryota; kingdom Metazoa; phylum Chordata; class Aves; order Passeriformes; family Acanthizidae; genus Mohoua; species Mohoua ochrocephala. The sequence goes on along the minus strand of VZTA01006615.1, from coordinate 38,345 downwards.
ACTCCTGTCTCCTACTGACCTTGATGGTGGTGGTGGTTCATGCCATCTCCTGGTTCCTAATCCTCCTAAACTGTTCTACCTCTTAGGGAAAAAAACTTGACACATTTGATTTAGCCACCGTCACTCCAAAAATGCTCTAAGAAAATCCAAAATAAGCATTGGAATATTGTAGTGACAGGAATTGAACTGGGAAAGAGAGCTAACTTACTTAAAAAGTAGATCGGGGTGTATGTGTAATGGAGCAGGAAGAAAAGTACCTTTGCTTACCATAACAGAGGAACTGCTTGAATCTTGTAACCTCAAAATTAATTTTTATTTCCTACATATCTCAAGAAACTGGCGATCTTTTTGTTTTGTCAGCCTCCTAATTACCATAAAAAAAAAAAAAACCTGGTTCAGCACAGCAGGATGCTTGCCCTGCTAACTGCAGTAGAGCCTCACCGTGGGACAGGTGGCTTCCACCTGTAGCTGCTCATACAAAGTGTTGTCTCTCCGTTTGATGCAGAAACTTTACTGAAGTGAAGCTGCTGAAGCATTCAAAAGCAACAGAAAAATCCCAGAAGTAATGAGAGCTTATTTCATGTGCATCAGGAGAAGAGGCTTTTTGTGTGTGAATGAAATGTGGGGTAACACAGAGAGCACCTCTGATGGGTTAGTGCAGCTCGAGCAGCTCTTTTGTGGCTGTTTGGGTGAGGAGCTGCTTCAGATCGTGACTTTCACCTTCAGTTATTTCGGATTCCGTTTCAGTGAGAAGGAATATTTAGCTTTGTTCTTTATTTCTCTTGTCAGTGTTCCCCTGTTTGTTAGTTTCCATGTAGGGCTGATGGAAGAGAAGGAAATATGCAGCAGTGCAAGAGAATAGCCAAGGGATTATTTTAATTTCTGGGTAAATTGGTCCCACTTGGACCAATTCTCTCCTGTAACTTGGGCAATACGTGACCTTTTTTTCCTCTGCGGAGGAGAAGTGCAAGTGTTCCATTGGATTTTTATGTTGAAGGCTTCAAGAACTGCCCTGAGATTTGGGAGTGAAAGTTGTAGTTTTACGCTGAAGTTTCCTCACAACAGCATTGAACAGCATCCCTCACATTGGCTGGTTTTAATCCAGGAAAGGGAAATCAGCAAATAACAGGTTTTGGTGGTCCTTAATAGGATGTTTGTGCATAATTTGCAGTGCAGCAGTGGTGTAATTTTAATCATCTGCTCTGCTTCAACAGTATTAAAATTGGCAATTTCCAGTTCCCCAGCGATTTTTGCCAGCTTTGGAGGTTTCAGTGCAGTGTTCTTTGCTGACTGCTATGAACAGAACAACTTTTGAGTAGCAAATCTGATTGTAGCAGCTCCATGGAAATCTTTGTGATTCTCCTCAGTCAAAGAATTTTGTTTAAAGAGGTGGGAATTCCTGGTACAGAAAACTTCCTGGTAGGAATGGCCTGGGGTTTTGCCCGAGTCTCCCATGGAACAGTTTCATGGCTGTTGAATTCTGCTATGCTTGTTTATGTGAAGAAGCTTTAAACATTCCTCTGGCTTTGCAAACTTTGATCCAGGTGCAAGCTGGTGATCTGGTTCACTTTTGGGGGTTTCAGACAATTTATTTTTTTTTTCCTTCAGACAAATGTAACCATAGTGATTATCTAACATAGAGTGGATTATAGGGGAAGAATAACTGCATTAGGGCTGTTTAAAATTCAGGTACTGCATTTGAAAGATCAAAGTGAAAATGCAGCAGTTCTATTTTTAATCCAATAGAGTTGTGGAAGTACTCGAGACTGCCAGCACTACAGCAGTGTGTTTAACACAAATTCTCATGCTAACATCTGTAGAAACAAATTCTGTCCCCTAACTTAAAATTTTAGCTTCATCTTTGTTTCCAGACTGGCTGGTACACGGGAATCTGGGTTGTGGTTTTTAATCCACGTGTTTCTCCTCGCAGCCTTGATGCACCACAGCAACCACGTGGACAGCAGCCGTTGCTACCAGTGTGTCAAGTTCCTTGTGACTCTGGCTCAGAAGTGAGTGATAAAGGTTTCAGAATTTAACCTCATCCCTGCATTAGGTCCCCCTGTGACTATTATAAAACCCACTATTCCTGGTTTTGATCAGTTTTATCCTTTGTTACTGGTGCTCAAAAGATCTTGGGAGTACGTGTGCCAGTAGGAAGTGAAATCTTTACTGGTTGGTACCTGAAGGGCTTTCTCAGGTAACAAATTATAGTTGCTGTTTGTAAAGGAAAAGGTCATTCTGCAGAGCAGGAGCCTGACATTAACACCAGATAAACATCGGGAAACCGTCCCAGATTTTTCAAATATTATGATTCCTAAATTCTCTTTGTTTAGAACTTGGCGTATGTCCCAATAAAGCATCATTCTGAAATATGTGAACCCGTGGGGTAGAGTGCTTTGAGTAAATTTTACTAGACATTATTGCTCTTGCTAATTCAATTAACAACAGGGCCGTAGAGTTTAAGTCAGTTTGCAGTGATAACAGTGCACACAGAGGGCAGCAGTGCAAAGAGAGAGGAGTCTTTGTATTTTTTTTGTGTTGGCCAGAATGCCTTGTTCCTGACTAATGAATATAATTCCAATTCCCAAGGTGCCCTACTGCAAAAGATTACTTCAAGGAGAATTCCCACCACTGGAGTTGGGCCGTGCAGTGGCTACAGAAAAAGGTAATTTGGCTGTAACAGGGAAATTGTCACTTGTTCACAACAATAACCGTGGATGGATAATCTCCATCCTCTGCATGGCTTTCTCAGATGGCTCTAAAGACAAAATACAAGCTCCTTCATTTTTTCCAAGTACAACTTGGATGCAGCTAAGTCTGATGCAATGCCAGAACTTCAGTAGCCCCCCACGTGTTCCAGGCATAAATGCATTTACAGTGAATAAAACCAAGTGTGAATGGTTGCAGTGATTATTCTTTGCTATGTGGGAAGCTTTCAGTGCCACTGTATTCGTGTTAGAAGGCTTCAGTATTTTAAAAAAAGCAGTTCTCCATCGCCTGTGTGTTGATGCAGGAGAATGTTTAAATGATTGGATTCTTTACAGAATCATCACAGCTTTGCACAAAGCACAGCTGTTGACTGATTAAGCTTTTCCTCCCACACGTGTAGTTTTTGTTCTTCCCTCTAAACTCGACATAGTTTGGCCAACATATCTTTCATAAATATCCAAGGACACTTTGGAAACAGAGCTCAGCACAAGATGGTTGCTGGATTTCAGCTGAGGGACAACAACCTTTGTGGCTGCATTTAAAGTGTCTGTTCCCCAGATCTCCAGCTCGTTACCAGAGGATTCAGGAAGCTTGTTCCAGTCCTAGTTCACCCACCATCACAAGTGGTTGGAGCTTTACACGAGTAAAAATCATATGGCAATTTTATGCTTTCTTGGCTTTTTGTGCAGATGTCTGAACATTACTGGGCTCCCCAGAGTAACGTGTCCAATGAAACATCCACTGCAAAAACCTTCCAGCGCACTATTTCGGCACAGGTATGTGTCAGTCCTGGCAGAGATGTTGAACTCGCTTGCTTCTTTTCCTGGAAGCATCTTTGGGTTTGGCAACTTTAGTCACCACCCCTGGAAGCGTTAAAAAAATATGTGGATGCAGCACTTGAGGCCATGGTTTAGTGGTGAACGTGGTGGTGGTGCTGGTTTGGTAGGGGGACTGGATCTCTTTTCCAGCCTTAATGATTCTGTGATGCTGATGTTCCAGTGCACTTCAGGCTGTTTTTTCCTTTAGAAGCTCACACCCTGTGCTTGCTCCTGAAAAAAACTAACTCTTGAGTGATATTGGTCAATGCTCATAATTGTGGGTGGTGACTCAGCTGTCTCACTGCAGCCACTATTATTGTTCTAAAATAATAATAATAAAATAATACATTTTTATTAAAATAATAATTGTGAGATGAAGGGATCACCATGGCCCCTGACACTCTCTTGGGCTGTTTCCAACTCAGGACACTCTGGCCTATGCCACAGCCCTGCTGAATGAGAAGGATCAGTCTGGAAGCAGCAATGGGTCAGAAAGCAGCCCCGCCAACGAGAACGGAGAGAGGCACCTGCAGCAGGTAACACAAGGGCAGCTTTACCCTCTGTTGTGGGGCAGCTGCTCCCTGGGGCTCGGGTCAGAACCACCACTGACCATACACACAGCAACTGTGCACCTTACAAAAGTAACTGTGTCCTTCTCTCCCTGTCCCTTGTGTGTTGAAAGGGCTCAGAGTCTCCTATGATGATTGGGGAGCCTAAAAGTGACCTTGATGATGTTGACCCTTAGAGGAGATCCCTGTGAACACGAGAACCAACTCAAACATTCAATGCCTGGTACCTACTGGAACTGGAGTCGTGTTGCTTATGCCATTGGAAGTCTGGGGGAGCAGTGGCTTGACAGGACCAGAGGAGATGCTGGAGGAGGTTGTTTCCCTGAAAGATGAAAGCATTTTTTTTAGCCACGAAGGCTTCAGATCAACAAATGCTCTAGAAAACTGCATCTTCACCTGCAGTATCTTGTGACAGTCCAAAACACCGAAACCAAGTTTGTCAAGAAGATTTTATCAAATACACAAACGCTAGTGGTTGAATTTTTATGTGAACATTAAATGAGTGAATGTAAAACTGTTGCTTTTCTGTGATGCTGCAAAAAAAAAAATTCTTTTGGTTTTTATACAGGAAAAAAAAAAAGAAACAGACTGCCCTTATGTATGGAGGGCAAATTTTTAATCTTTCTGATAATATTGAATAGGAATATTCAAATTTCTGTAAAGATGTGTGATGACTTACATTTCATTGTAAAATATTAGTTAAAGAATGGGTTTACATAAGGACTTCTGTATTTAATATGTCTCCCTGATAATTTGTCGAGCTCTTGATGAGAAAGATCAGCAGGATTGCTCTGTAAGAAGAGTGATTCCTTACAGAATGATTTGGTAAAGGAGCTCTGGAATGAGTCATCTTTCCCGGTACCCTTCCAAAAACCCTTCAGACAACTGGGAAGGGCAGTAAAAGAAAAGCTTTGTTCTCTAGGTATGCAAGCATTTATTATTCAAGGATGTTGGTGAATTTAAAAAAAAAAAAAGAAAAAGTTAATGAGTAGTTTAAAAGAAAAAAAAAGCACTTTAAGAAGGAATTCTGTTGCAGTTTTACTCATTAAATTTTTTTAACCTTTGGAGACATATTGAATAAAATGTAGTCTCAGTCATGGATCTGCAATCACTTGCTTATGCTTTGAAATTACTGAGAAAGTTGGTATTGGTTGTATTTGATGAATAATTCCTTGAGTGAGCTGGGAACACTGTTGTGCAGATTTTATAGCAGTTTTAACACGGGGAAAAGAAAGAATTGGCTTTGTTTGTATTTTCACTTGACCAGGCAACGTTTAAAATATCACAGCTCTTTTAATTTGCTCACAAATAACTGGAAACCAGTTGGGATGATTTGAGCACAGTTTTGTTTTCTATGTCAAGTGCAGTTCAGTGATTTCTGGCTCTGGATTCAAGCTTCTTTTGTGCCAACTAACTTCATCTTTTGTACATTTTGTGTTTGTCACATTTTCTGCACTGCTTTTTGCCTTTATTTATGGATTCTGCCTTACTTTAAAAAAATTATATAAACAAACATGCACAGAAACGGGGGACATCTTAAGGAGTGCCTGGGTACCTCCAGAATAGACAAATTTGCCAAGTTAAAGGCACAACCAGCCAAAAAGTGCCTTTTTTTGTTTCTTTTCACGCGCTGCTGCCAAAACACGGAGCAGCAGACAGCTTTTCACTGTTGTGCACTAATATTGAGAGTAACCAGTCATTTCACTGTTGGAAGTAACCACGGGATGTGATGTCAGCTGTACAGCTTTATAACTTATTGTGGGGTAGGAGAGCCGGCGTCACGGATTGCAGGGGCAGGGGGGCACCGTAGTGAATCTCTCACTTTCCTTTTCCAAACCACGTCTTCGATAGACACACGGCAGAGTTAGCATTTTATAAATGTTTCTGATGATGTGCTGGGACATTTTAAATGTGATGTTTTAAATTAATTTTGAATAAATCGTTTCTTACGGACACCCCCCTCCTTCCTTCCCCCCCCTCACCCCCCAAATTACTTTGGTAATGGGTCAGGAATCTTGCCAAGGAGTCAGTACACAGCGGTGATGGTGATGGGAGAAGCTGGGTCACGTTCCTGGGGGTTGGCACCACTTGTCACTTCAGGTTCCTGTTATTTCCTATGGAAACAGCACCCTCGGTAGCCACGGGCCCAGGAAAGTGTTGGGAATTGCATCAGGATGGCTCATCACCACTGTATACTCCAAACCAATACAAACTTTTTCACGGTTCTGCTCACGCTTGTACAAAGTCAGTGGTTATAATTTGCAATAAGATGATTCTTGGTCACTTATTTTTGTTTCCAGCTGCTGTCATTTGAACCTGCTGAAGATTATTTTTTTGGAAAATACAGTTCAACAAAAAAAAAAAAAAACCNAAAAAAAAAAAAAAAAAAAAAAAAAACAAACCTAGTTTTTGTGTAAATTGTGATGCATTTATATGTTGTAATTTTTACTGCCAATCTTTTTGGATGAAAATGTTTTTATACAGCTTACAAAATGTTCAGTGAGGAGCAGCCACAGCCTGCCTGTGAGCACCACTCGGGGAGATATTGTCCAATTGATGCGTAGACATTTGGCACTGGAAAAATAGGCAGTCTTGATGAACAGTCTTGGGATTCCTGGTCAATGGAATAAAGTTATTCCTTTCACAGAAAACTAGTGTAATCTTTAGACTGTGCACACGCTGCTATGCTCTTGTCTTGTTGATCCTCTAATCCTGAACCTCCTTGGGCTCCTCGAGGATGCCCTGATTGCCATTTTGGCTCCTGTCCAGAGTGAATGGGAGCAGTTGAGCAGCCCTGGAGCTGCCCTGCTGTATGTCCTTATGCCACGGCGTGTGCTGGGGCTCTGTCACATCTGTACCTCCGTGCTGCTCCTCCTGACCTCGGCAGAGTGATTTACCCTGGCCGTGCTCACGGTGGCGGATTAGAGCGGATTTTGTGTGTCAGATCCAAGATTTGTGGGCGAGCTGGGTGTGAATTCATCCTGCCTCCCGCAGGGGAGAGAGGTGCACGTGGAGCTGGTGTTCCCCTACTCGCTTCTTTGGGAACCAGGAGCTACAGCCAGGGCTGCCCTCCCCGCTCTGCCTTTGTCCCCTGCTCTAAGGACAAGGACTTTCACTTTTCCAGCCGGACCCAGCCCCTGCTCTGCGCTGGTGGTCCTGGGAGCATGGGCTGAGCATTGCAAACTGCTGCCAGGACTGGGATCAGCGTCCCTGGGATCAGCCCTGCTCTCCTGAACGTGAGAGGCTTTTCCGCCTACCCACGTACAAGGCACAAAGCAAGGGCTAATCTTTTAATATTATTTCCTTCCACCAGGCTTATGAAGGCTTGAACTGAGCTGGGGAAGCTCTGTCTGGCTTATCAGGCGTGGAACATGCTCACACCTTGTGCTGGATCCTCCCCTCTCACAGGAAAGTCAGCGGAGCTGAAATCCTGGTGAGTGTTTTGAGAGGTTTTGAGCCCAAGGAGTCTGCTGAAAAATCACCCTCGGTGTCAGAGCTGTCCAGGAGCTCTCAGGCTGACGTCCCTTTTTCTTTTCTGCCTCTTTGTGCAAAACTCAGGTTCCAGCTGATGAAATTATGGTCTGTAATTATGTCCGTGTTATATAATTACATGTTTAGATTAGGGTTGGGCTTTTGCCAGCTTTAGTTAACAAGTTAGAATTAGTTTCAACCCTCCGCAGTGGTGCTTTGTGCTGGGTTTGTCTTCTCTTGCCTATTAAAGCCGGTCTAACAGAGCTGCACGGGGCTTTTGGGTGGGGAAAAACACCCAGCCCAGCCAAGTCTGACAGGTTCACCTGCTGCTTGTAGTATCAAGCTGTATTTTTTTTTCACCTATCCTCAGATAACACCACAAAAATTATATATTGTAGTACCAGGAGGCTGCTAAGCACTGAGGGAAAAGTGAGACCCAGCTTTGGTGGCTTCTGGTGCCTCTCAGCCTTCCCCTGCTGTCAGCATCTCTCTGAGCCAAGCTTTGTCTCCTTCCTGGGGCTCCAGCGCTGCCCAAGTGAAGGAACCACAGCAGCACAAGTTCAAGGGCACATTCCCCAATGCTGGGTGATGTTTGTTTCCATAACTGGAAGCTCTTGCCCTGCACCAGTGTTGTTAAAACAAACTTCTGGTCCTTCATGTGTGTGAACAACACAGTCCCAGAGCCCAGCCCAGCTGTGGGCAAGGGTGCCTGTGCCGTCTGTGCCGACCTCCAAAGGTGCCAGTGGTCATCCAGGGGCACCCTGGACCCCAGGCGGGGATCAGATCCAAGTTGGGGGCCTGTGGCTGCTCGCTAACAAAGCAGAGCTCTTTGGGGGAGCAGAATCCCTGCTGGATGGATCCCCCTTCCCTCTTCCAGACCAGTTCCCCAGGGGGATGTCGGTGAAGCCAGACGATGGACCACAAGAGCACAGGTAGGTCTATGGATTTTATTTTAAAAAGACATTTAAAAAATGTTCATTTATAAAATTCCAAATGAATATTTAAGGTACAAATGTAGAAACTAAGGTGCTGTGAAAGCTTTTTCTTCATTCTATTTTTTTTTTTTTTAAGGAATTACAGCCTCCTACAGTTCTATGTGTCTTGGGAAGACCCGAAACTGTTAACACATAACACCAGCAGATCATTAACTTTGACTTAACAACAAAAAAAGCACTAAGAAAGCAGTAGCTGACTGTAGCAATGCAGATAAAAATCTAATTACCCAAGCAGACTGTTTAAACTACAGCCCTTACACTTGACTCAAAAGTAAAGAACTCTCCTAGGAATACGATTAGGCAATTATAAAACTGCCCAAAAATGGCTAAACAAGGATTTTCTGGGTGCTAAGCAGCATTAGCTGACAACTAATGAGCAACTAACCAGGAAAGGAAGGAGCAATCCTCACAACGCTTTTTTCTTTAAAAAGGGTGGTGGATTTGTCCTGTGCTGGGTGATACCACCATGGCTGGCACTGCCGAGGTGTTTATAGGAAGATCCAGTGCACGGCAGGGAAAGGATTCTGGGATGACTCCAGCGATGGGGCAGGGCTCCAGCTGCGTGGGGGGTGCTTGGAGAGCTCTTGCAGAGCCACCCTGGATCCCAACCCCACTGTGTGCGGGGCAGACGAGTCCATCCCCCACCAGCACAGCAGCCCAAGCATGGAGGTCATGGCCAGCCACATTCTGGGGCGTGGGCTGTGCTGGAAGCCTTGGAAAGGCACCGAGCTGGGAACACTCCAGTCAGGCAAAGCATCCATCCCTGCTGTGCCCCAGGAACCTCCTGCCTGGCTCAGCCCGTCCCTACTGCCGGCTCCGGCAGCAAATGGCGATGGCCACGGCCGAGCTGCTGCCAGGGACAGCGGCTGCCACGCAGGAATTGTCCACGGCGTAGGCTCCCATGGAGCCAGGGCTCTGGGAAAGGGCGTGACAGCCCGTCAGCGTCCAGCCATCGTCACAGGACACCGTCACCTAACGGGCAGGAGAGGCCATCGTCCGTGGGTCAGCAAAAGGCCAGGGGCCTGCCTGTCCCCCGTGTCCCCACAGCTCAGGGGGATGTGACTGGCGTCACCCAGCTGGATGGAGTGTCCCATCACGGGTGGGGACACCACTGAAGGCTGGGGTTGGGACAGCCACAATGGGCTGAAGCCGACCCAAAACCCATCAGGATGGCAGAGGGACAGGCAGGGACAAGGACAACACCACGGGGGAGGAGCACGGCCCGTTCCTACCTTCTCCTGGGATTCTGGGGCCATGTGCTCCTTCAGCCGGCACTCGAGGCTGGCAGCGGGGCAGCACAAGGCGTGTGCCATCGCCTCTGTCCTGCTGGCACAGCGGCTGGGCCCCCTCCCCAGCCCCACCACGGGCCTGCCACCGGCACCCAGCACCTCGGATGGGGAGTGGAAACTGCACCCTGCCCGGGGGAGAGGGGATATTGGCACGGGGCAGCCACGGCAGCATCCCAGTGCACACACTGGTGCCAAGGGATGTCCCAAGGGACCCCTGAACCTTCCCCCCTCCATGCACACAGCACATGTACCCCTTCCCTGCCACCCCAGCACTCACACCCACCCTTTTACCCCCAGATCCCAGAGTTTTTTCTGGAAGAAACCCCCCTGTTCATCAGGCTCAGAGGTCTGTAACCCGGTGTGTTGGGTGTTACCAGTCAGCACATGGTCCCGTGGGGAGCACTCGGCCCCCTCGGCCACCGGGGAACCGGCGTGGATCCGGCACTCAGCCCTGGGCCACGTGCAGCACCTGGCGATGGCATAAACCCCCTGGCCCCGGAAAGCGCTATGGGCCACGCACTGCTTCTGCCCGTCCTTGTCCTGGGGATGGGGCAGCACAGCGTCACCGGGGGGCTGGGGACACCCCTGCGAGGCCAGCGGGCACTCCAGGGGCAGCACCTCTGCCTCCGCACGCCCTGCTCACCTCCATGTGCTCCCCGAGCCGGCTGCCGCTGCGGGAGAAGCTGGAGCAGCTGAGCATCTCCTCGGTGCTGGCGCAGCGAGCCACGGCCGTGGCGTGCAGGGCGAGCCCCGAGCGCGCCGACCACACCGAGCGGCAGAGCAGCTTCTCGTCTGCAACCGGGCCGGGGCGTCAGCGGCGGGGGACACCCTCAGTGACACCCCCAGTGACACCCACAGAGTCACCCACAGTGTCACTCAGCGCCCAAGGCACCGACCAGGCTCCATCTCCATGCAAACGGCTGCCCCCCGGCTCAGCCGCCCCCGGCACAGCTCGGGGGACATTCCCTGCCCACACACCGCCCTTTCACCCCGGCACCGCTTTCCTGGTAAGGGCAGAGCTCTGCCCAGCGCCCAGCAGGCAGCGAGGTCCTCACCTGCTCCCAGCCGGGCGGGCAGCCCAGCCACGTTGTTGGGCGTCTGGAGCCGCTGCTCCTCTGGGAACCGCGCTGTGTCCATGGCGTTCTTGGTGGAGAAGCGCAGGAGGCGCTGCCGGAGCTCGGCGAGGCTCAGCTGGGGCTCGGCGCTGAGCAGCACGGCAGCGATGCCTGCGAGAGCCCGGGAGGCTGCAGTGAGAACCAGAGGGGACACAGCCACCTACACACCGCTCCCATGGGCAGCACAACCCCAGAGACGCGGGAGAAAGCATCTCCGCCGCCCATCGCCCACACGCGCGGGGTGCGGGAGCGCTGCGCGGGCTGCAGCACCCGAAGGAGACAAACCAAACCCGAGCATCATGGCACACAAAGATGCCCCCAGTCCAGGCATGCCTGAAGCCCTGTGCCAGCACCAGCAAGTGGAGGGCCAGCCCTCCCTGCTCCTCAAAGCGCAGCTCGCCTGCCACATGTGCAGCCGCCTGCGACGTCCCGCTCTGCGCTGTGAAACACGTGCTGCAGTCGCTGGAGGCGCCGATGATGTCGTCCCCCGGGGCAAACAGGTCCACGCAGCGGCCAAAGTTGGTGCCCAGGGTGCCGATGGAGGCAGGTTGGTCCTGGCTGTCGGTGGCGCCGACCGTGATGACCTGCCAGTGACAGGGGAGCACGGGCGGGATGCCACTCCCAGCTCCAGCCCACGCGGCTGAGCCGGAGCTGGCGGGGATGAGGTGGCACCCAAGCCTCAGGGGACCCCCACAGCCCGTACCTCCGGCTCGGACGCAGGCGAGTACAGGCAGGCATCGTCCTTGTAGTTGCCGGCAGCCGCCACCACCACCGCTCCCATCCGCGCCATCCGCCGGCAGCCCGCGTTCAGCGCGGGGCTCTGGGCGCCGGCCAAGGGCAGCACCACCACCAGCGGCGCGTAGGGCTGAGCCTCCAGCGTCCTCTGGATGACCTCCAGGGCTGGGAGGGACAAGACAGTATCGCAGGAGGCTCCGGAAGGGATCCTGCTCCTCTCCGGGGCGCGGGGTCACTCACCCGTGAGGGTCCCGCTGACGGTGCCCTTCCCCTGGCAGTTCAGCACGCGGAGGCTGCGGATGTTGGCGCCCGTGGCCACGCCGGCGTCGCGCCCGCTCAGCACCCCGGCCACGTGCGTGCCGTGGCTGTCACACTTGCTGGCCTGGCACAGGAACCGCAGTTTCACGCCCCAGCCCATTGCACCAAAGCAGGTTTGCAATCCCACAACATCCTTCCCACCCCTTCCCACCTTGATTCCCTCTTACCTGACACACCTGTGCCACCCTAGAACACTTTCCTAGAAAGAAGCCCTGCCTCACTCAGCCATATCTCCAAACTGACCACCTTGAGGGTCCCAATAGCCCCCAGGACCACAGCTCCTGTTGCCCGTCCTGCCCAGCATTTTACCCCAGGCCAAGTGTCTCCCTTGTCCTGGAAAGCCCCACAAGCCTGGCCAGGGTGTGATGGATGCAGGGGGGTGCTCTGGCCAGGATGCAGCATGTGGCACCTCGGAGCTCACCTGCCTGTGGAAGTGGGTGCCATCCTCCTCGGGGATGCTCTCAAAGCCAGTCACGGTCACCCTGCCCTCGATCTCCCGGTGGGTGCTCTGCACGCTGGTGTCCAGCAGGTAAATCTCCACCAGGTCACCTTTATCTGCCAGGGATGCAGCGGGGGAGAAAGGCAACCACCATCATGCTCAGCACAGGCTACCTGGGATGCTCCCGAAATGCAGCTCCAGACCCGTAGCACCATGGGGTAGAGGAATACTCCCCTCCCTCAAGTTAAGGGGAGGGGACCTTACCCTTCCCAAACCCCCGTGGCCGCCCCTCACGCACCCCAGCGCTTACTGGGAGGGCTGTAGGCCCCTGAGCTGGGCTGTGGCGGCACGATCCTGCCCAGGTTCCAGGGAATGCTCTGGGCAAAGACATAGGCATCCTCCTCGATGTACTTCACGTGCGGCAGCTTCAGCGCCTGCGGGGGGGACACAAAGCTCCGGTTTCCCCCCAAGGCTGGGGCTCCCACCCCCCCCAGTGCCCGCCGCAGCTGCTGTCCCCTGCCACGACCCTGCTGTCCTCCACTCCACGTACCGTATCCAGGACGTCGCTGCTCATCCTCACCAGGAAGGCGGGCAGGAGGTGGAAGACGTGCAGCAGCTCTGCCAGGTGTCC